>JAVSCE010015996.1:0-41498 GCA_032199065.1 Smutsia gigantea
CCAAAAAAGAAAATGACAGACCAATATCCCTGATGAACGTAGATGCAAAAATACTCAACAAAATATTAGCAAACTGAATTCAAAAAAATACATCAAGAGGATCATACACCATGATCAAGTGGGATTCATCCCAGGGATGCAAGGATGGTACAACATTCGAAAATCCATCAACATCATCCACCACATCAACAAAAAAGAAGAACAAAAACCACATGATCATCTCCATAGATGCTGAAAAAGCATTTGACAAAATTCAGCATCCATTCCTGATTAAAACTCTCAACAAAATGGGTATAGAGGGCAAGTACCTCAACATCATAAAGGCTATATATGACAAACCCACAGCTAACATCATACTTAATGGCGAGATGCTGAAAGCTTTTCATCTAAGATCGGGAAAAAGACAAGGATGCCCACTCTCTCCACTGTTATTCAACATAGTACTGGAGGTCCTAGCCACAGCAATCAGACAAAACAAAGACATACAAGGCATCCAGATTGGTAAAGAAGAAGTCAAATTGTCACTATTTGCAGATGACATGATACTGTACATAAAAAACCCTAAAGATTCCATTCCAAAAACTACTAGAACTAATATCTGAATTCAGCAAAGTTGCAGGATACAAAATTAACACACAGAAATCTGTTGCTTTCCTATACACTAATGACGAACTAACAGAAAGAGAAATCAGAAAACAATTCCATTCACAATTGCATCAAAAAGAATAAAATACCTAGGAATAAACCTAACGAAGGAAGTGAAAGACCTGTACTCTGAAAAACTACAAGACACTCCTAAGAGAAATTAAAGAGGACACTAACAAATGGAAATGCATCCCATGCTCTTGGCTAGGAAGAATTAATATTGTCAAAATGGCTATACTACCTAAAGCAATCTACAGATTCAACGCAATCCCTATCAAACTACCAACAGCTTTCTTCAATGAAGTGGAACAAATAATTCTAAAATTCATATGGAACCACAAAAGACCCCGAATAGCCAAAGCAATCCTGAGAAGGAGGAATAAAACGGGGAATTACACTCCCTGACTTCAAGCTCTACTACAAAGCCACAGTAATCAAGACAATTTGGTATTGGCACAAAAACAGACCCACAGACCAGTGGAACAGAATAGAAAATCCAAACATTAACCCAAACATATACAGTCAATTAATATTTGATAAAAGTGCCTTGGATATACAATGGGGAGATGACAGCCTCTTCAGCAGCTGGTGTTGGAAAAACTGGACAGCTACATGTAAGAGAATGAAACTGGACTACTGTCTAGCCCCATACACAAAGGTAAACTCAAGGTGGATCAAAGACTTGAATGTAAGTCATGAAACCATAAAACTCTTAGAAAAAAACATAGGCAAAAATCTCTTGGACATAAATATGAGCAACTTCTTCATGAACATCTCTACCCGAGCAAGGGAAACGAAAGCAAAAATGAACAAGTGGGACTATATCAAGCTGAAAAGCTTCTGTACAGCAAAGGACACCATCAGTAGAACAAAAAGACATCCCACAGTATGGGAGAATATATTCATAAAAAACGTATCTGGTAAAGGGTTGACATCCAAAATATATAAAGAACTCATGCACCTTAACAAACAGAAAGCAAATAATCCAATTAAGAAATGGGCAGAGGACATGAATAGACACTTCTCCAAAGAAGAAATTCAGATGGCCAACAGGCACATGAAAAGATGCTCCACATCGCTAATCATCAGAGAAATGCAGATTAAAACCACAATGAGATATCACCTCACACCAGTGAGGATGGCCAACATCCAAAACACAAACAACAACAAATGTTGGCGAGGATGTGGAGAAAAGGGAACCCTCCTACACTGCTGGTGGGACTGCAAATTAGTTCAACCATTGTGGAAAGCAGTATGGAGGTTCCTCAAAAAACTCAAAATAGAAATACCATTTGACCCAGGAATTCCACTCCTAGGAATTTACCCTAAGAATGCAGCAGCCCAATTTGAAAAAGACAGATGCACCCCTATGTTTATCGCAGCACTATTTACAATAGCCAAGAAATGGAAGCAACCTAAGTGTCCATCAGTAGATGAATGGATAAAGAAGACATGGTACATATACACAATGGAATATTATTCAGCCATAAGAAGAAAACAAATCCTACCATTTGCAACAACATGGATGGAGCTAGAGGGTATTATGCTCAGTGAAATAAGCCAAGCCGAAAAAGACAAGTATCAAATGATTTCACTCATATGTGGAGTATAAGAACAAAGAAAAAAACTGAAGGAACAAAACAGCAGCAGACTCACAGAACCCAAGAACGGACTAATAGTTACCAAAGGGAAAGGGACTGGGGAAAATGGGCGTGAAGGGAGGGATAAGAGGGAAGAAGGGGCATTACGATTAGCAGATGTAATGTTGTGGGGGCACGGGGAGGGCAGTACAACTCAGAGAAGACAAGTAGTGATTCTGTAACATCTCACTACGCTGATGGACAGTGACTGTAATGGGGTTGGTGGGGGGGACCTGATGAAGGGGTAGTTTAATAATCGTAATATTGCACATGTAATTCTAAATTAATGATAATAAAATAAATTATATTAAAAAAAAAAGAATATCTGTTCATTTGTCTCACACTTATTGAACTCATACCATAAGAAAAGCACTGAAGTAAGGGCATGAGCATAAGAATAAGACTCAATTCCTGCCTGCAAGGCTATAGGGTAATTAATTACTTGGGGGATAGAAATAATGTAAAAACAGCAGTGTTAGTCCAAACCTGAAGCACTAAATGAGTAAATCCCTACTTCACCCCTCCTGTTTATGTGTGGTCCAAGTTGTAAAAACTGCTGCAGGTCTGGACACTGCTTCCAAGTATGTATTGGGGCCCTTCAAGTTCCGTTCTCTTCACCAGGCTTCCTTCCAGTGTGCTTGCCCTGGTGATGCCCACCATGGGCCTGGCCAAGAGGTGCTCAACTGTCTTTTTAAAAAATAATGTTTAGCCTCTGAGACCAGTCAGTTCAGTTGATCTCTCTGGCAGAAAATCTAGCTGCAGTCTCCAGCTTTGGCCACATGCATAATCACAAGCTTCTTAACTCCTTTGCACTCAGCCTTAGCTTATGAGCCACATCACCTTGCTTCTTGCTTCCTTTCTGGCCCTGGCAAAGATGCTGTGCCATGTTCTGTATCACTGTACCGGAATTCATAGCATGTCCACCTTTAGCCAAGATCCTTCAGTTATCCTGACACAGTGTTTGGTGTGGTGGGGTAGGAAGGTCATGGTTTGGGCCTCAGACAAGAGGTGTGACCCCATCCTGTTTACAGAAGCTGTGCTATCTTTGACAAAATCATTAATCCTCCTATACTCTAAGACCTCCACTTTAAAGCAGGTAATAGTTTTTAATTTCATCTGATTGTTATGAGAATTAAATGAGCTAAGATAGGTAAAATGTTTGGCACATAACTATGCTAAATACACGAGTTAGCATTTTCTTCTCCTCCAGACCTCACTTTAATTAGCCAATCTTCACACATGTGCACCTGAACAACTTTCCAGCTTAGCTTTGAATACTCATTTACTACATTTGTCAGTCGTGCTTCCGCAGATGCTCCATGGAGAGTCCTTTGCCTACTGCCAACCAGGGAAGAGGGTAATTTCCATTACCAATGCCCTGCCCATGAAATAGAGTGGTGCCCACATAGACAAGGCTCAAGTCTCATTTTTGAGCACAATTAGTGATGGTTCAAATGAAGGGCTGATGAGCGTAGAAATGAAAAGTTTATCTCAGATCAAGAGCCTGCTGGGAAAGGTCAACCTCTGAAGACCTCTTCCTCCTCCAAATGTCATTAAATAATGTTTGTGAAATTTGAAGATAATTGCAGGTGTGTACTCTAGTGTTAGCTGTCTTTTAAGTGAGGGGGTAGGACTTAAAAAATAAGATAAACTACCATAACATTTTTGAAAGAATCACGAAAGTTTCTAAGATCAACTTTATACGTTGCTTTTGAGTTATAACTTCAATGTTTAGAGTTTTGTTTCAAAACTAGAAATACAATAATGAAAAAAGAGTTAAGATTCTAGGTAGAGACATCAGGTAAAGGATAGAATTAACACTGTATCTTTTAAAACTGCTGATATGAATTTGTAGTTTCCCCATAAAGATTTGGTGGAAAAGTCTCTTTTCCTCTTGAGTGAGGTAAATATGCCACTCATCCAAAAATGACTACACAGGGGGTGAAATTATCCACAAAACTTAGCTCAGTATGAGTCTGAAGTAATGGCTTCCATGGGCAATTAGGCTTATGAATCCAGGTTCTCTGCAAATTGTATGTATTTTTATTTAAAGTTCAATTTGTATATATTAAATGACTGATGATAGAAAAGGATATGTTGTACAATCTATGTTTCTATGATTGAAGAAAAAACAGCCTAAATCCCACCACAGTAAATTTTATTGAATTCAAAATGTCAAAGAAAATATATTACAGGTCCAATACAATCCTTCCATCTTTAAAATTGGTGAATACCCATAGAGACCCTTAAGATCCTAAAAGAAAATGTTAAAAATCTGCCATTTTGTAGCAGCTTAGAGAAAATAAGTAAGCTTCCCAAGGTCACTCTGAGAATTAACAACAGAGTTAGAATTCTAACCTTCTTTGGTCAATTAATCTAAAGATTTTGTACTCTGTGTGTGGAGCAAATGAACACAGATCATATCTGCTTCTCATCTTGTAAAGATATCCATTTAGAAAGCTCAGAATGTCCATATTTTATGATTCTTTGTTTTAGCTATTTCTCTTAGTCAAGCTGCACATTAAGCTAAATCTTTCATTTCTTCTTATAACCTAAACATTTCTTTAACCTTTAAGAGTCCCTCTTTCTGCCTTCCTTTTTTTTCCTATTTCTGTATCTTGTATAAAATTTACCTTCACTCTCTTGACTTACGATCTCACTGGACTTGCACCAACTGCTGGTGCAGCCCTGACAAGCTCTATAACATCTTCATTCAGGATTCTTCAAAGGATTTTACTTTCAATTTTGAAAGCTGGTGTATGTGCATTCATATCCAGTATTTCTTATTTCAGTTATTTTTGAGCTGCTATCAGATTTAACGTTGACTGTGTGGAAACTTTCTCTCTCTTGTCTGACACTTTGAAGACAAATCCCTTTGTCCTGGATCATCCCAGGGAACCACACTATTAAGTCATGGGTGGAAGGCTAGGTACTACTTGACAGATTTGTTTGCTAGTGGTTGCCCTTTTGAGGTCATAATGGGGTAGGGAGATAAACACATAAAGTGACTGAAGGAGAAAGTAATTAAATTTCTGATGCTACTTAGGCAAAGAAAGTTGTTACATTAAGCTGGTGCAGGTGTTTAAGTATCAGCTTCTCTAATTCTAAGTTGGTAAAATACATTCTCCCAGAAATATCAGAGAGAGAAAATTACTCTTTACCTCAGCTTCCACAGGGAAATGAAGTCATTTCCCAAAGTTATGTGAACCTATAGGTTTATAATGTCTCTGCTCTCACTATAGGCTAATTACTCCATAGGAGGGTTAATCTCTGAGTTAACAACAATTTGCTTCTAGAACAGTCAATATGAAAAACTGATGGGGAGGAGTTCTGTTCCTGGCTATGTCACACTAGCTTATATCAGACCAACCATCCCATTGATTGTAATTATGAAAGCTGGTTAAAGAAAATGTTTGAAGGCATCCAAGAGCCTCCAAGGACTTTTTCTCTTGCTTGATGAGCTATGATGCTGAAGAGAAGGGAAATACAGAAAAAGCCTGACATTTGGCTGAACATTTCTCCTGAGTTGATTTATAAGCAATGGCCGAAATGAAGAGAAGCTAAGCAGGGCTACTGGCAACCTCACACGTCTGATAAGACAAAAACCTGGGTTTAAGACCCACCAAAGAGGAGGGCTGATAAAAACTGTAGGCTTTCAGTAGGCTCCCATGAAGCCTTAAACCTTTGGGCAAACAAGAAATATATCAGCACTCACAAAAACTAAAACCAAGATTTGAGACATTTAATCCCCAATTAGATTAAAATGATCTGTCTCTAACCTAATTGCTTGATAGATGCTGAAGTACATTCTCTCTAGGAGGAAAGCGACACCATCCAGAGCCTCACGTTATCTCTAAAATCTTTCAAAAACAATGTCTGGAATTTAATTTAAAACTTACCAGGAAAAAAATAGAAGAAAATCTTTGTGAGCTTAGGTTAGGCAAAGATTCCTTAGCTATGATATCAAAAGCACAATCCATCAAAGAACAAATTGATATATTGGACTTCCTCAAAATTGGGACCTCCTGCTCTTTGAAAGATACTATTGAGAGAGTGAAAAGAGAAGCTATAGAATGAAATATTTGTAAATCACATTTATGAAAAAAGGACTTGTATTCAGGTGATGTAAAGAACTGCCCAAACTCAATAATAGAAAACAAACTATCTAATTAGAAAAAATGAGCAAGATATGAAAGGAAACTCCAACAAAGACAATATACAGATGACAACTAAGCACATTATTAGCAATTAAGGAAATATAAATTATAATCACAATGGGATATCTCACCTATTAGAATGGCTAAAACAAAAAAAAGTGACAGCATATAAAGGTTGGAAGGGTACAGAGAAACTGGATCATTCATACATTGCTGGTATAAACATTGACTAGTACAATCACTCTGGAAAACAGTTTGGCAAATGGGAGAATAAAGTAAAAGGAGTAACTGAAAAAAAAATAAGTAACTGTGAATTTTCCAAAACTGATGAGAGATATGCAGAAACAGATTCAGCTATAAAAACAAGCACAGAGAAAGACTAACAAACAAAAAATGGGATAAATGGAAAGCAAAGCACACCCAGGCACATCATTGTAAGACTTGAAAACCAAAGACAGAAAGGATATTTAAAAAGTAGCCAGAAAAGAAACACCACAACGAAAGGGGAAACAAAAATCATTACCTGACTTTACAATAGAAATAATGGAAATCACAAGACAATGGACTGACATCATCCAAGAGAGATCCAGGAGTCATGGGAAAGGAACCATAAGAAAGCTGAAGTAACTATATTAACATCAGAGAAAATAGATTTTTAAGACAAGAATTATTACTAGAGACAAAGGAGACATTTTATAATGGTAAAAAATGATTATTTTGAGAAGACTCAACAACTATAAATATATATACACCTAATAATAGGGACCCATAATATGATGAAGCATATATTGACAGAGATAAAAAATAGACAATTCAACAATTACAGTTGAAGATTTCAATATCTTACATACAACAAGTATTAATTTATGAGTACTCATTATCAGAGCTCTGAAATTTATGAACAGATGTGAACAGAGAAATGGACAAATCCACAACCACAGAAGGGGATTTTATTGTATGTCTCTCAGTAACAGACTGAACAAGCACAAAAAGTTAGTGAGAATATAGATAACAACGTGATTTACGAAATGGAACTTACTGATATATCTAGGAAACTACCCTAAAACTGCTGGACATAAATTATGTTCTAGGCTTTTTGAATTATTTACAAACTGAGCTGCACTGGACCTTAAAACATGTCTCTACAAATTTCAAAGGACATAACAGGGAGCATATTCTCTGACCACAATGAAATTAAGCTAAAAATCTATCAAAAAAATAGAAAATCTCCAAATCCCCAAAAACATACATTTATATATAATCCATTGGTTAAAGAGGAGATCACAATAAAAATTAGAAAATACTTTGGACTGAAGTATAATAAAGAGAAATCTTGTGGAGTACAGCTAAAATTTATATTTAAGGGAAATTTGTAGCTGCTAGAGCATATATTCCAAAGAAGGAAAGGCTGAAAATCAGTTATCTAAGAATTTACCTCAAAAGTTAAAAAAAACCCACAAAACTGAACTCCAAAAAGTACAGGGAAGGAATAATATATAAAAGTGCAAAAAAAAAATGGAGAAGCAACAAATGCAATAATAAGAATAAACAAATGTAAAAGTTGGTTCTTTGAAAAGGTTAAAAAGAAAGATAAAACACTGGCAAGAATAATCAGAGAAAAACAGGGAGAGAAAGAGAATTTCTAATATCACTTGTGGAAATGGTGGCTACATATCACTACAGATTATTCATTTGTTACAAACACATAAGAGGATAGTATTAACAATTTTTTGTCATTGAATTGAAAAATCAAGTAAAATGGGCAAATAGAAAATCAAAACTTTAAGAAAATGATGTAAAAAGATATACGAATATTCCTATATATAATTTAAGTTATGAAATTACTATTTAGAAACCATCCCACAAGAAAACTCCAGGCCCAGATGGCTCCATTAATGCATTCTTCTAAACATTACAGGAGAAAATAATATTGATCCATATAAGATGGATCACTTCTAGTGACAGAAAACAATTGTCAGCTTATTTTTTAAGGTCAGCATAACTTTGACAGCAAACTCCTATTAGAATATACAAAGAAAAAGAAAAATTACAGTCTCTTTCAGGAACATAGATACAAAATAACCCTATATAAAATATAAGCAAACCAAATCCAGTGATATATAAAAGGAGTTATACAGCATGCTTAAGAATGTAAGTTTGGTTTAGTTATACAAGTATCAGCTATCACAGTATAATTCATTGTACAAGAAGGAAAAAAGGAGAAAAATCCTGTGATATCTCAATAGATGAATTGAAAACATTTGGTGAAGTTCAATACCCATTCATAATAAAACCTTAGCAAAATAGGAATAGAAAGAAACTTCCTTAATCTGACAAAATCTATCTACCAAAAAAGCCTACGACTAGCATCATGGTAAATAACGAGTAAGGAAAAACATTCCCCTGGGGTCAGGAATGAGACAAGGACCTCTGGTACAAATACTATTATTCAGCATTGTCTCAGAGGTCCTAGCCTTAGCAACGTCAAGAAAAATAAGTAAAAGATGTCAGGATTGGAAATGAACTGTCATTATTTATAGTCAATATGATTACGTACAATGAAAATTCAAAAGAATGTATAGATACACTATACACCTTGCACCATAGCCAAATAATAGTAAGTATTATAATTTTAAAACATTTTGGTCAGTATTACTATTTTTATGTATACATTTATTTGATTATCAGTGAATTGACAATTTCTTCAACAGTGAAGTGCTTCTTTATATCAGAAGCAAATTTTGTATGGAGTAAGATTTGAGGAAAAGTCTAAAATTTTAAAGTAGAAATGAAATTGACTTGGTATTCAATGATCCAAATCAGGAACTGAAGCAAAATTTGAGGAGATTTTATTGTGAAATCTAGAGTTATTATAAATATGTTTGCTTTAAATTAAAGTTAATAGATAAAAAGTAATGCACAGAAGGAAAAATGTGTTGGCATTTATATCTTACTAGGTTATTTAAATTTGAATCAATGTCATAAATGCACTTTGTGGATTATCCATAAAATTAATCCAAATGCATGTCTGGACCATTATTTCATCCCACTTGCTATCTAATTTATTAAATATTGCATCAGCTAGAGTTCCAATAGAAAACAGATACTATACACATATTAGCACAATCTGAGGAGGGTTTATTTACAAAAACTAATTACAAAGATATGAGTAGAGTAGAGGGGAATGATAAGGGATAGGATAGGAGCCAGTGCTGGGTGTGAGCAGGGCAGTGCCATCTCCAGTCCTGGAAGAAGACTGAGTTAGCTGTACACAGTAGACCACGCTGAGAGATCAGTATCTTTGGTGGAAGAACACAGATAGTCTATCACCACTTCATAGGGAAGATGCTAGGGAATAAATTCCCTGACAACAAGATCTAATACCACCCTTACATTTTTCTAACCTCTTCTCTGGCCATTGTCTTCCCAAGTCTTTGCATGCTACATTCCTTCAATTCAGTCAGCTCTCTATCGAAATAGTACCTCCTTAGAGAGGCCTTCCCTGTATGCAAAGAAGCCATAAGAGCCCTACCTTCTCCAAACTCATTGTCCTGATTTTGCTTTACCTTTTAATTCTTATTACCACTTGATATGGTACCTTCATTTGCTTATTTATCCACTGATTGCCTCCATCACCGAAGGCAGGCTTT
This sequence comes from Smutsia gigantea, assembly GCA_032199065.1. Lineage (NCBI taxonomy): Eukaryota > Metazoa > Chordata > Mammalia > Pholidota > Manidae > Smutsia > Smutsia gigantea. The sequence continues at coordinate 10,093 of JAVSCE010015996.1, forward strand.
ATGAGGGCATGGGCTTTGTCTGCATCTGTATCAGTGCCTAGAGCAGTGTTTGGCTTATAGTAGATTATCAGTTAATATTTTTCATCTTTGAGAAAATGCTCAGTAAATGGCCATGTACTATAAACACATGAAATGTGATCATTATAAATATGAATGCACACATAATTTTGGATTATCCCATTTTCACTCATGCTTTTCTTAGCACAAATAACTCATTTTTTTATCTAGCTATATTTCTTATAGATTCTACCTCCAATGTATCTCTCTAACTTGTAGGGAAATTGGAAGTTCCTATGGCCAGGATCCTCACCTGACCCTAAACTCCTTGATGATGTAATTGGCTACTGCTAGGCTACTGCATCCACACCCATAGACAATAAGCTATTACTGACTGCGTCACTATGTAAAGAGGTCTGCCTAGTGCTCTGGGTGGAGGCAGAGATGGAAGTGGATTATGGATCTGCAGACTGCTGGATGCAGGTGTGATTCTAATGATAGACCTATCATTGGGAGAATAAAGCCCGGTATAAACTCTTTAACTCCAAGAACATTCCGCTGTCATTTCTTGGTCTCACCAAATCCATAGTGAACTTGCCTGGGGCTGAAATCCTTAGGCAAGATAATTACCCATTAGACTATAAGCACTATGGAAGATTTTAAGTGCCTATTTTGTTCCTGCTGTCTCCAACAGCTAAAATAATGTTTTGGAATGTACTGACTTAATTTTAGTTTTACTCTTTTGAATAAGTAATATGGGTTCTCTTTAAAATTAACACTAACATTTAAAAACATAGTATCCTTGTTTGTGAAAATGGCATTTAAAATTCAAGCCCATGTAGGAGATTCAAGATGGTGGCATGAGAGGTGACAGGGAGAACACCTCCCCAAACCACAAATAGTACAAAAATATAGTTAGTTAATACAACTAACCCTAAAACAGCAACAAGAAAGAAGGCTGCACCAGACTCCATACAGACCTCACAAAGATAGCAGACCTCACAAAACAGGGTAACATATGAAAGCCTTAATCCGGCAGGACCCGAGCCCTTCCCCCACCCCAGCTCACCGGCGGGAGGAAGAGAAACAGAACAGGTAGGGGGTGGAAGCCTGCAGCTGCTGAACACCTAGCCCTGGACATCTGCTTTGTGAGCAGAAGCCTGTACTGTGTGGTGCTCTGGATGCTGGGGAGCTGGGACAGGCTGGGAGACTGACATTCTGGGCTTTTGTGGAGGAGGGAATCCTGTACTGTGTGGTGCTCTGGGAATCCACAGCCAGCTGCTCTGTGTCAGAGGAAGGACGGGCGGTCTGAGAGGCTTCCTAGCAGCGAGAGCGCTGCTGAAGGGGCGGGGTTTGCATGGAGCTTGCTGCACAGGAGAAGGGAGAGCTGGACAAGGTTGTGTGGGTGCACTCTGCCCAGCTATTGGGAATGTTGAGGACTTTCAGGTTCTCCATCCCCCTGGCTGCCTACTCAGCTCCGAGGCCCCCACTGTGACACACAGCCTGCCTAGCCTTACTGGCCTGCAGGCACCTGCTCGCAAACCTGCAGTCACTGCACAGGCGTCAGGCCAGCCAGAGGGAGGCCTCACCTACAACAGCTAGAGATGCAAAGCACAGAGACTTACACGGGTGTGCATGGCCCACTGGCTCTGACACTGGAGACAGGCACTGCAGACAGGAAACAGGAAACAGATCTTTCCTCCCCCCAGGCACCAGCTGTCCTCCCCTACAACCCCCAACCTCACTCTGGGGGCTGAGCAGCTACAGAGACTGGAGTTACTGCACACTAGTGGGCACAACACAGAAACATGAAACGTCAAAAGAACATGGTTTAGGCCAAAATCTCACAAACCCTAGAAAAAGGGCCACATGAAACTGAACTCACCAATAATCCTGAAAAAGAGTTCAAAATAAAAATTATAAACATTCTTATGGAGGTACAGAAAAATATTCAAGAACTCAGGAACGATTTTATGTTGGAGTTTCAATCATTAAGAAATTCCATATCTGAAATGAAACATACAGTGGAGGAATGTAAAAGCAGATTAGATGTAGTAGAACAGATGGTAAATGAATGGAAATTAGAGAAGAGGAATACAAAGAAGCTGAGGCACAGAGAGAAAAAAGAATCTATAAGAATGAAAGAATATTGAGAGAACTGTGTGACCAATCCAAGCTGAACAATATTCGCATTATTGGGGTACCAGAAGAGGAAGAGACTGAAAAATGGACAGACAGTGTTATTGAGGAGGTAATTGATGAAAACTTCCCCAATCTGGAGAAGGAAATAGTCTCTCAAGACATGGAAGTGCACAGATCTCCCAACACAGGGGACCCAAGAAAGACAACATCAAACATATAATAATTAAAATGGCAAAGATCAAGGATAAAGACAGACTTTTGAAAGCAGCTAGAGAGAGAAAAAAGATCACATACAAAGGAAAATCCATCACACTATCATCAGACTTCTCAACAGAAACCTTACAGGCCAGAAGGGAGTGGCATGATATATTTAATGCAATGAAGCAGAAGGGCCTCAAACCAAGAATACTTTATCAGGCAAGATTACCACTTAAATTTGAAGGAAGGATTAAACAATTTTCAGATAAGCAAAAGCTGAGAGAATTTACCTCCCACAAACCACCTCTACAGTGCATTTTGGAGAGACTCCTATAGATGGAAGTATTCCTAAGGTTAAATAGATGTCACACAAGGGCTAGACAAAGAGTACCGAATGTGATTCATAACATACAAGGAATGGAGGAGAAAGAAAAAGAGGAAAAAAAAACACCTTTCAGTTGTGTTTGTAATAGCATATGAAGTGAGTTAAGTTAGACTGTTAGATAGTAAGGGAATTACCCTTGAACCTTTGGTAACCACGCATCTAAAGCCTTCCATGGCAATAAGTGCATACCTATCGATAATCATCCTAAATGTAAATGGTCTGAATGCACCAATCAAAAGACATAGAGTTACTGAATGGATAAAAAAGAAGACCCATCTATATGCTGCCCACAAGAAACTCACCTCAAACCCAGAGATATAGACAGACTGAAAGTAAGAGATAGAAAAAGATATTTCATGCAACTAATAGTGAGAAAAAAGCAGGAGTTGCAGTACTTGTATCAGACAAAATAGACATCAAAACAAAGAAAGTCACAAGAGACAAAGAAGGACATTGCATAATGATAAAAGGGTCAGTCCAACAAGAGCATATAACCATTATAAATACCTATGCACCCAACACAGGATCACCTACATATGTGAAACAAATACTAACAAAATTAAAGGGGGAAATAGAATGCAATGCATTGATTTTAGGTGACTTCAACACACTACTCCTCCAAAGGACAGATCAACCAGACAGAAAATAAATAAACAGAGGCACTGAACAACACACTAGAACAGATGGACCTAACAGACATCTACAGAACACTCCATTCAAAAGCAACAGGACACACATTCTTCTCAAGTGCACATGGAACATTTTCCAAAATAGACCATATACTAGGCCACAAAAAGAGCCTCAGTAAATTTAAAAAGATTGAAATTGTACCAACCTACTTCTCAGATCACAAAGGTATAAAACTAGAAATAAATTGTACAAAGAAAACAAAGAGTCACAAACACATGGAGGCTTACCAACATGCTCATAAATAATCAATGGATCAATGACCAAATAAAAACAGAGATCAAGCAATATATGGAGACAAATAACAACAATAATTCAACATCGTAAAATCTGTGGGAGGCAGCGAAGGCCGTGCTAACAGGGAAATAGATTGCAATACAGGCCTACCTAAGGAAAGAAGAACAATCCCAAATGAACAGTCTAAACTCACAATTAATTAAACTAGAAAAGAAAGAACAAATGAGGCCCAAAGTAATTAGAACGATGCACATAATAAAGATTAAAGCAGAAATAAATAATATTGACAAGAATAAAACAATAGAATGAATCAATGAAAGCAGGAGCTGGTTTTCTGAGAAAATAAACAAAATACATAAACCCCTAGCCAGACGTATCAAGAGAAAAAGGGTGTACACACAGAAACAGAATCAGAAATGAGAAAGGAAAAATCACTATGGACACCACAGAAATAAAAGGAATTATGAAAGAATACTATGAAAAATTATATGGTAACAAACTGGAAAACCTAGAAGAAATGGACAACTTCCTAGAAAAATACAACCTTCCAAGGCTGGCCCAGGAATAAACAGAGAATCTGAATAGACTAATTACCAGCAAAGAAATTGAATTGGTAATCAAAAACCTACCTAAGAACAAAACACCTGGACAAGATGGTTTCACTGCCAAATTTTACCAAACATTTAGTGAAGAACTAAGACCCATCATCCTTAAAGTTTGCCAAAAAGTAGAAGAGGCAGGAATACTCCCAAAGTCATTCTACAAGACCAACATCACTATAATGCCAAAACCAGGCAAAGACACCACAAAAAAAGAAAAATACAGAGCACTATCTCTGATGAACACAGACGCAAAAATACCCAAAAAATATTAGCAAATGGAATTCAACAATACATCAAAGAAATCATCCATCATGATCAAGTAGGATTCATCCCAGGATGCAATGATGGTACAATGTGCGAAAATCCATCAACATTATCCACTACATCAACATAAAGAAGGACAAAAACCACATGATCATCTCCACAGATGCTGAAAAAGCATTCGACAAAATTCAACATCTATTCATGATAAAAACTCTCAATAAAGTGGTTATAGAGGGCAAGTACCTCAACATAATAAAGGCCATATATGACAAACCCACAGCCAAAATTATACTTAACAGCAAGAAGCTGAAAGCTTTTCCTTTAAGATAGGGAACAAGACAAGGATGCCAACTCTCCCCACTTTTATTGAACATAGTTCTGGAGGTCTTAGCCACGGCAATCAGACAACACAAAGAAATAAGAGGCATCCCGATTGGTAAGGAAGAATCAAACTGTCCCTGTTTGCAGATGACAAGATAGGATACATAAAATAACCCTAAAGAATCCACTCCAAAACTACTGGATCTAATATCTGAATTCAGCAACGCTGTGGGATACAAAATTAATATGCAGAAATCTGTTGCATTCCTATACACTAACTAGCAGAAAGAGAAATCAGGAAAACAATTCCACTCACAATCGCATCAAAAAGAATAAAATACCTAGGAATAAACCTAACCAAGGAAGTGAAAGACCTATACTCTGAAAACTACAAGACACTCTTAAGAGAAATTAAAGAGGACACCAATAAATGGAAATTCATCCCATGCTCTTGGCTAGGAAGAATTCATATTGTCAAAATGGCCATCCTGCCTAAAGCAATCTACATATTCAATGCAATCCCTATCAAAATACCAACAGCATTCTTCAATGAACTGGAGCAAATAGTTCTAAAATTCATATGGAATGACAAAAGACCCCAAATAGCCAAAAATATCCTGAGAAGGAAGAATAAAACAGGGGTAATTATGCTCCCTGACTTCAAACTCTACTACAAAGCCACAGTAATCAAGACAATTTGGTACTGGCACAAGAACAGACCCATAGGCCAGTGAGAAAGAATAAAGAGCCCAGATATAACCCAAGCATATATGGTCAATCAATAAACAATAAAGGAGCCATGGATATGCAATGGGGAGATGACAGCCTCTTCAGCAGCTGGTGTTGGCAAAACTGGACAGCTACATGTAAGAGAATGAAACTGGATTACTGTCTAAGCCCATACACAAAAGTAAACTCAAAATGGATCAAAGACCTGAATGTAAGTCATGAAACCATAAAACTCTTAGAAAAAAGTATAGGCAAAAATCTCTTGGACATAAACATGAGCAACTTCTTCATGAACATATCTCCCCGGGCAAGGAAAACAAAAGCAAAAATGAACAAATGGGACTATATCAAGCTGAAAAGCTTCTGTACAGCAAAGGACACCATCAGTAGAACAAAAAGACATCCTACAGTATGGGAGAATATATTCATAAATGACATATCCGATAAGGGGTTGACATCCAAATATATAAAGAACTCACGCACCTCAACAAACAAAAAGCAAATAATCCAATTAAGAAATGGGCAGAGGACATGAATAGACACTTCTCCAAAGAATAAATTCAGATGGCCAACAGGCACATGAAAAGATGCTCCACATCGCTAATCATCAGAGAAATGCAGATTAAAACCACAATGAGATATCACCTCACACGAGTGAGGATGGCCAACATCCAAAACACAAACAACAACAAATGTTGGCGAGGATGTGGAGAAAAGGGAACCCTTGTACACTGCTGGTGGGATTGCAAATTAGTTCAACCATTGTGGAAAGCAGTATGGAGGTTCCTCAAAAAACTCAAAATAGAAATACCATTTGACCCAGGAATTCCACTCCTAGGAATTTACCCTAAGAATGCAGCAGTGCAGTTTGAAAAAGACAGATGCACCCCTATGTTTATCGCAGTACTATTTACAATAGCCAAGAAATGGAAGCAACCTAAGTGTCCATAAGTAGATGAATGGATAAAGAAGATGTGGTACATATACACAATGGAATATTATTCAGCCATAAAAAGAAAACAAATCCTATCATTTGCAACAACATGGATGGAGCTAGAGGGTATTATGCTCAGTGAAATAAGCCAAGCCGAAAAGACAAGTATCAAATGATTTCACTCATATGTGGAGTATAAGAACAAAGAAAAAAACTGAAGGAACAAAACAGCAGCAGACTCACAGAACCCAAGAATGGACTAATAGTTACCAAAGGGAAAGGGACTGGGGAGGATGGGTGGGAAGGGAGGGATTAGGTGGGAAAAGGGACATTATGATTAGCACACGTAATGCAGTAGCCTGGGACACAGTAAAGACAGTATTTATAGAGAAGACAAGTAATGATTCTATAGCATCTTACTACGCTGATGGTTAGTGAGTGTAGTGGGGCATGTGGGGGGAAATTGATAATAGGGAGTCTAGTAACCATAATGTTTTTCAAGTGGTTGTACAGTAATGATACAAAAAAAAAAATTCAAGCCCATGTATCAACTGCTTCTATTTCCGAGCATGGCAATATCTTATTAATTGAACTAGAGTAAACATTTTTCAAGAATTCATTAATGTCCCATTACTGGAGACTTATTCTTAATATCTAGGTAGATCCTTGGCTCCTCAAGGTAAAGGGCAGGGGCCCACAGCCCAGGTATCCACAAAAAGTGAAAATATGCTGGATGGGGGAACATTATTTTTCTTATGGCATTCTTTTGTCATCCTAATGTCAGATGGTGGTATTAGACAATTTTCTTGGTTGATAGGAGGTTCTGAACATTTTATGTAATGAGCAAGGGTCACAGGGCTGCTGCTAGCTCATGTAACTCATTGGTGGCTTAGAAAAAAGGCCTTCCGCAGGACCCTTCACTTCCATTTGTTAGCACTTGTAACACACTACTGAGTTTGTTGAAATTTTACTGACAAAATTGTTGTAATCATTACACAGATCTCTGACATCTGCAGTGTGGCTGGCGCCCCCTGGGGATGTCACTGCACCTGTCCCAATGTTCACCACGGTAGCCCTTGGAGGTGCAGTCATGTGGGAGGTAACACTGAAAATGTGTTTACCTATGCATACCTGTGTGGTATTTTTGTGCTTTTTTCCACCAGTAATACAAAAGCACCATAGGGGTCAAAAATCTTTCTTTACTCTCATTGGAATTTTTCTAAAGAAAGTCTGTAACAGTATAGATAGGCCTTAAATATTTGATTTTGCTGCTCTCATTTCTTTTCAAACTCCATCAGTTTTGTTTGATTCCATTTGCTGCATGTCACTCTGACTGATCTCTTACTTCACTTAAATGACAGACCTTTAAGTTCACTCTAAATTCATCTTGGAAGGCATCATCTTTCCTGCCTTAAGGAAACAACGACAGCTCAGGAGGTCTCCTGGACAAGTTAGAGGCAAATGTGATTAAACTTTAAAGTTGCTGTTTTGTTGATGTGAATTTTCTGTTGCAATGAGTTCTGTCCTGTCATCCAGTATTTCCTAAAATGGTATGTTCTAGTGGTATCCTAAGATGCTGAGATGGTGGGAAAAAACACCCTATGCTGGAAAAATCAGGGAATTGCTGGTTCGGCACATGTAACACGTTTTGTAAGTTTTCTAATAGTTTGGTTTTTTGGTAGGTTTTACCTAAATCTTTAATTAATGTGTATGTGAATTTGAAGTGTTTTAAAACTTAGTTAACCATGAACTCTTTGCAGCACCTGTTAACGGAACCGCAAGAAGGTTCTGTAGAACACAGGTTTGGGAAATGTTGCTCTGTTGACTAGTATATTTGTGTGCACTCTTGGGCAGCAGCCTACTGAAGTGAAAAAGCACAGACTGACAGCTAGGAGACAGACTCCAGGCCTTCTTTCTATTATGTAGTTACAGTCAAATGAACTACATCTTTGAAGATCTAGTTTTCTTCTACATTGACTATTTGTTCAAAATGTGGCAAGTCAACCGTCTTATTATTCAGCAGTGTATTAGTTTCCTAGGGATGCCAAAACAAAAGTACCAAACACTGGGTGGCTTAAATAGTAGAAATTTATTGTCTCAAAGTTCTGGAGGCTGACAGTCAGAAATGAAGGTGCGAGGAGGGCCATGAGCTCTGATGGCTCTAGGGGAGGACTCTCCCCTTCTAGCTGTTAGCCGCCATCCCTGGTGCTCACAGGCTTGCATGAGCATCACTCCAGCCACACGGAAATCTTCTCCTGTTGGTCTTCACATTGTCTTCCCTCTTTCCATGACTTTGTGTCTGAATTTTCCCTTTCTATAAGGACACCAGTCATACTGAATTAGGTCTCATCCTAATGACCTCATTTTAGCTTGATTATCTCTGTAAAGATCTCATTTCCAAATAAGATCACATTCTGAGGTACTTGGGGTTAGGACTTCAACAATATCTTTTTTGAGGAATAATTCAGTTCATAACAAGCAGCCATCAAAAAAGTTTGCCTTTTTAATTTGAAATACATTAAATATGTAGATTCTGCCTTTGTTAGAAACTACTCTTGCTCCTCAAACCTCTGTCCCTCACTCTAGCCAGCTTTCCATTTGCCTGCTTTGTCTATGTTTGGCTGGCCTACCACTTGGCTGTACGATACGTGGTCCCTGTACCAGGAACACTGGTATCATCTAGAAGCTTCTTAGAAATGGAGACTGTTAGGCCTCATCTGAGACCTTCTGAATCAGAATCTGCATTTTAAAAGAGCTCCATGGGATTGATATGCACATTGAATTTTAGAATCACTGTATTGAAGAATTAGCTCCCAAGAGATCAGTGGATGCCTAACTCTGAAGTGGAAAATTAGCTCTTAAATCTTATTTGACTCTGGGGAAAAGGACTTGGCCCTCCAGGTGTTCTCTCTTGCTGCCTTACTACTTTCTTGTCATCTGCAACCCTGATCTGTCCTGACTGTGTGGACCTGTGTGCATCATCTTGTTTGACTGATGTCTCGGTATCTCTCTCATCTGTCTTTCCCAAGTCCCCCTTTCCTGAATGCTCACCTCGCACTTGGATTCTGCTTTCTGCTACCTAAGGCCCTGTGGGCTGTGAATACTGTACCTGAAGTACCAAAGTCACAACAAAACAAGTCAAAGAGTCTCAGACAGATGTATTATCATATCCTCAAATGACACCAGAATGTTGGTCTCATTAGTTTCACAATGTGTATGATATCTCTTTCCCCATTACTAATATAATCCACAAAGTGAAAACAGAAGCTGCCCACCAGCTGGGAAAGTGTGTGATGTAAAGCAAAATCAAAATATTATGATCTTGTAGTTAGAAGAGTATGTATGTAATTATGTGGGCTCTATTTTGCATTGGATTCTCTCAGAGGTAGAAAATGCAATCGCCTTCCTTTGATTAAAAAGTAAAATTCCATTATTGTAGGTTGTCATTTGTAACAGAAGTTCAGTTAAGTGAAAATGGAAGTGATTGGCACAAAAGTAATCAATAAGCCATAGGAGACGCATCATTTTTATTCTCTGTGTAAGTTATAATTCTCTAAGAAAAGACAAAAAGGAACATTAAATTTTTATACTTCATTATTATATAAGTAAAGTGTTATTTTTAATAAAATTTTAGGGTAAAGTTCCAACTTCTCTTTTTTAGAAAATGAATTTGGATTATCGTAATCACTACTTACTCTATTAAGATTTTACTACCTGCTTATGAAAAATATGCATTTTTTCCCTACTGTTTTTAACATGTGAATCTTTGTGTGTCATAAGGTTGAATTGCTTTTTATACTAGGAATACTTCTTACCCATTTTTCCTGTTCTTTTATACAAAGCCAAATAATGTCTTACATTTGAAGCTATGCTCCCCTAGCTATATGTAATCACATGGAATTGTTTAGCTTTATTTTAAAACTCTATATCTGGTTCTTCTTCTCAAGTAGATTTTTTTCTAAATGTGAGCAGTGTTTAAAATGGATTTCTTTGCCTGAAACTTGATCATTAACCATCCTTATCAATGACATACAGTTAGATTGAGACATTGAGATCTGAATGGGAAACATTCAGCAACAAATACTACCTTTTATATATAATATGTGTTATGCTCTTCTGTTAAGTGTGTTTTTAGCTAGGCATACTAGAAAGAAAACATGTATAATCAGGAAAGGACATGCACTGAGAAACAGCAGGCTGGAAGAAGACTGACATTTTATATTGAAAGGCAAAAATCCACTCAGATGAGATAGAATTGGAGCTCAGTGTTTCTTGTTCTGCTAGTAAATCACTTCTAAGGCTCTAGGCACTTAATTAACCTCTCTGGACCTCATTTTCTGTCTACACAGGTAGGCCTCTACTTATGACAGAAAGATGCTTTTGATATGAAATATGGAAATGAGCTAAATGGAAAGAGTTTAAGTAAAGATACTTTCCTATTCATTTGCTCAGTCATTAAACAAATAATTTGAACCACCTATCTATTTCCAGGAAACACTGCTGACTTGAGGAGCTCAATCAAAATCTTGGGAATATATCATACACATGGAACCAAGGGCAGTGTGCGGCAGGAGGAAAATCTTATGTGCCGTTGTAAGGACCAAGTTTAAAACTCTTATTAGCTAGGGTAACCTAGGGAGTTCACTGAACTCTTCCACCTTAGTTTTCTCATCTGAAAAATGAAATAATATTCTTATCTGGGAAAGAGAACTATAAATTGAAAGTGCTATGCAAACACCAGTCATTATTTTTATTAATTTATAGAAACTTAAAATGTTTGAAACTATGTTGCCAAACTATCAACTAAAAGAACAACTACAGAGCTTTAAATTTTATCTTATTGTTAAAAAGGAACAAGATGGAAATACCATTTGACCCAGGAATTCCACTCCTAGGAATTTACCCTAAGAATGCAGCAGCCCAGTTTGAAAAAGACATATGCACCCCTATGTTTATCACAGCACTATTTACAATAGCCAAGAAATGGAAGCAACCTAAGTGTCCATCAGTAGATGAATGGATAAAGAAGAGGTGGTACATGTACACAATGGAATATTATTCAGCCATAAGAAGAAAACAAATCCTACCATTTGCAACAACATGGATGGAGCTAGAGGGTATTATGCTCAGTGAAATAAGCGAAGCTGAAAAAGACAAATATCAAATGATTTCACTCATGTGGAGTATAAGAACAAAGAAAAAAAATTAAGGAACAAAACAGCAACAGACTCACAGAACCCAAGAACGGACTAATAATTACCAAAGGGAAAGGGACTGGGGAAGATGGGTGGGAAGGGAGGGATAAGGGGGAAAAAGGGGCATTACGATTAGCAGATATAGTGTTGGGGGGGCGCGGGGAGGGCTGTACAACTCAGAGAAGACAAGTAGTGATTCTATAGCATCTCACTATGGTGATGGACAGTGACTGTAATGGGGTTGGTGGGGGGTACCTGATGAAGGGGTGGTTTAATAACCATAATATTGCACATGTAATTGTAGATTAATGATACCAAAATAAATTATATTAAAAAAAAGGAACAAGATGGAAAGTTGGAAGTATTGTAAATACATTGCACATAAAATATGATATGGAAATCCATAACTGTAATATATCTTCTCACCTCCAACACAGAATTTGCTATAAATCTGGGCAATCACTCATCTCTTAACAACAAAGCCCTTTCAGATGAAAGGTTCTCTGTGAATTCAAAGTAATATAGTTGACAAGGTTTTATCGTCAACTCTCAGTCCACAGACTGGGTGATCAGCACCTGAATAGTATCTGTTCTCCTTGGTACATAGAATTATTTTGCATGAATATTGCTTCAACAGGAGTCAGGGTCTATCTGCTTATTGTACAACAGAGATAAACTCCTATATCCAGAGAGGTCTACTGTAGGCTATAAATGTCCCCTTTCTGACTCTGGCTGGATCTAGAAAGGGTATCTATAGGAGGCAGATTTATAAGTGAGGTGGGGAGGAATTGAGAAGCTCTGACACTGTAGGGCTGTCCCAAGTGAGAGACGTTAGAAGAATTACAAACCACAGGTTACCATCCAGTGGTGACCTTGTGCAAATTTCATCACCTCTTCACTCCTTGGTTTCTTAGTGGTAAAACATGAGTAATAATGGTCTCCAGGGATCATTCAGAAGAATGAATGAAATGATAGGTAAGCCCTGAGCACAGTGCCTACTACATAAGTTGGTGCCCTACAAAGTAGCTATTTGTCCCCTGCTCCCCATCCGCCACCTTCTCCTCCAAGACCACCCTCATCATCATCATCTTACTCTCCCTTCTTCTGCATCAGATGACCTGGGGCCGCCCTTCTTCCAGAACTCTGGGCTTAAAGCTGTGTCTGTACCAGTTTTTCTTTCACGAGATGCGTTTAATTAATGTTCTAAATCTCTCAAAGATAATCTCATGTTATTTGTTATCTGCTGAGTCTCCCAGGCTCTCTCAGCCTTTTTCTCTTTGTCATAGGGAAACATATGGCCCCTTGTTTCTCTCTCCCTTCAATTAAAAAAAATACGTATATTTACAACAGAACTAGTTTTGTGTCTGTTGTGTGATTTTAATGTTATTCCACCTTCTCAGTCTTGCTGTTTTATCATGAATGCTATTTCTACCTTTTGCAACCAGCTTTTATCTTCCTAGTTTGAATTTCCTTTGGAATCATTCTTCAATCAGCCCCTGATTTTTCTTTAGGACATTTAAATACAACAGAGTACAGGTTTTGTTTTTTTCTTTTAACATTTAGAAATAGATGTTTCGTGTAGAAGCTAGATGTTTAATAAATATTTGCATTTCATTAAGTTGTATTTGAATTTTGCCACTTAATATTTTTATTAATTACAGAATTACAGAGAAAAACCTATGTTCTCTTCATCTTTGTGTCTCCAGTAGAATAAGCAGTAAAATTTTGAATGAATAAATAAAGGATTTTTATGCAGGGAAGGGATTTCAGTGGTTATAAATTTATGGTTGAGAGCTTTATAAAAAATAAAGTGAAGCTATATCAAGGAAAAAATCTGAGCAAGAAAATTAGAGATTAGTCTTCATATCATAATGACTTAAACACTAATACATTCAGTGCCCTTATCTGAAAGCATGAGTACTGTTTTCTACAGATAAGATGCCTGTAACAAACAAGTGCATTTATTCTGCTGTAGAATTTTGCAGTTCAAATGGTAAAAAAAAGAAAACCCAGGTACCATAATTTTCCTTCCATAATCTGTTGCCTACAGGATATTTAGAGATAATTTTCTGAAAAGAATAAAATGAAATTATATGCAAAGAAGAATAAAATATCAGGATGTTGAGGAAAGACATCCCATTGAGAAAGCATTTGTGAGGGTCTTGGCTGCACTTTGTGGGGAAATTTTTAAATTACAGTGTGCAGGTGGATGACAACTACCACGAGAATAGTGAGTCACTAAGAAATATAAGCTAAAGAGAGGACATTTCCTGGAGTCTTAACCGAAATCAATACCACTTACACAACCTCAAAAAGTAAGAGAACCCAGGATTTATTGACCAGGTTACAAATAGTTTGGATTCTATGACTGAGAGGATTTTTAGTATAGTAATGTTATTGGTAGTAACAATATTAATTATTTAAAAAGTAGAAAACAGCACAATTAGTTTTCAAGATATTATCTTCCCCTGTCATGAACTGGATAAATATAAGGCAATCATATAGACAAAATTTTCCAGAGAGAATCATGGAAAATCTGTTAAATTCGAGCAAATAGCTTACTTACCAGCGAAAAAGATAGGGAAGAAAGAGAGGAGGCTTGCAATCCAGTCAACAAATAATGAAAATAGCTAACAACTACTCGATGCTGAGGCATAGAGAAGTACTGTAACTCGCAGTGTCACACATTTGGTTATGGCAGATATAGGATCTGAATTCTGGCAGGCTGCACTCAGAACCCAGACTCTCTTAAGTTCTACAGTAGACTGTTTTGCAGAGAGCAAAATTCCAAAGTACCATTCATTCTGAAAAAGATAAATATTCAGACACTGGGGCCCAGCATGAAGCATTTTCCATAACATGCTCAATTCATTTAACAGCATTAACAATTCTGTTTTAAGACTCACATTAATTAGATTTGGTTTTTCAATTTGTCTTTGCTGAATATCTCCAGCCTGGGGTCACACCATGACTACTGAGTAAAGCAGTAATGAGTGTTCAGACCACCTGGAAGAACCAGTAAGAAGGGAAATTTTCAGGCCTTGCCTAGGAATCTCTCCACGTTGTCTGGGACCAGGTGGTCCCAGATAGCAACTATCCTGTTGTTTTCCCATGCTGGGCCAAATCTCCATCGATACCAGGAAACTATGCTTTCAGCTGACTCAACTTTGCTTAAATAATACAAACATTTATTATCAGGCACAACAAAGATAGGTATGCTCCAGAGTTAAATGCAGTGTTTCAACCTTAACTTTAAGGATTCAGGTGCCATTTTGTCACACTACCATCCATAGTGAATTGGCTTGGTCATGATATAGGGTAGGAGTCACAGCCAGCCTGATAATGGCCAGAGGAAGAGGAAACCATCTTCTCGAGAAGACATTTTCTCATGATCTATTACTAGGTCACATGCCCACCCTAAGCCGGTCTCTGTCAAGGGGAATGGAGCTGCCATGATAGACTGACAGAAGTCCTCTGACTGGGGAAAGGATGCCTCTCTTTAGTCACGTGGAAGAAGGATGGACACCCAAATACCTTATTCTGCCAGCAAAGTAAAGGGAAATGGATTGTGGATAGGCCACAACAGTGTGCGTTATAGGAAGATCAACTGCGCACTTTGAGCCTGTTCACTTTCAAGTTAAAAAGGGGAAAAACCCTACCTTCAATTCCCAAAGGTATAGTCATAATAACTGTCCATGTTTCTGGTTATGAGAAAGGTTCACTGGTGTTTCCTGCCTTCAGAGACATTTTTCATATTCCCTGCTCTAATTTAACCCCGAGTTCTTCAACACTTCAGGAAAAATAGGCATACATGGCACTCCAACAGAGGGAGACGAACATCATGCACCAGCTAATACTTTAGTAACAGAAGAGAGAGAGAAGAACATGAAGTTGCTCAATAGATGGATCAAATAACTCTTCAACAGACTATCTTCCTTTCCATGAAAGTTCAAATTCTTATTCCTGATAGAGACAGGGGAATGGTGGAAAAGCCACAGAGAATTTGGGATTCCCAGGACTTAGTTCTGGCTCACCTTTTTCTAGGTGTGTGTTCTTAACTGACACTCCATTCATTTCCCTTTTTCCATCAGAAAATAGGAAAAAGGAAAATCTACTACAGGTTTGTCATGCAGCTCCAATGAGATCTTGTTTATAAAAGTATTTCATTAGTTTGGAATACTTTCAGCTGCAAGTAACAGAAAAATCAAAATTCCAATACTTTAAACAAAGAGAAGTTCATTTTTTTTTCTCATAATGAGACATCTGCAGGTAGGCTGGCAGGGGCAGCAGCTCCAGGATATCATCACGCCGCGGGACCCTTTCATCTTTCCTTTCCAGATTCCTTAGCAAGCATTTGGCTTGTCCACCTCTACAGTGGGAAATGGCCAGGGAAAGAAGGTAGGAGATGATCAAGTGTATCAAGTGTCAGCCATGAGCATGTGGCAAAAGTGATAACTCTGGGTACATGTTAATTACTAGTATTCTAGTTGGAAGTTTTCTGAAAGTAAATCAGCTGCTAAATATGTGACAGATGAGAACTGGTAAAATAATATAAGAAGAGAAGGTTAAAATGTTAGCTTAGTTATAGGGATGCCTAGTTTCTGCTCTATTGCTGTGGGAAACACCAGGAGGTCGTAACTGTTACCTTTCTCAAAGGCAGGCATGTCCAAAACAGGCCCCCAAATGCAGTGCTACAAAAAGCATGGAGTAATTGGGCACCATTTCCTACTCTTATCATGTTTTACAAGCAGATGAAATAATTTATGCCCTTTTCCACCTCCTCTTTAGTATTTGTCAGTAGAATGGAGTGTCAAAAAGGCCTTACAATGCCTAAAACACTTAGAAATTAAAATAGTATGCAGTGGTACCATGACCTTTTCAATATGCTGGATTTTCAATTGTTCATCCATTCCTCATGTTCTTTTTCCTGACTCTTCTTTATGAGAAGAAAAGGTGAATTGGCACTTAAAGTATGGAGTACTCATAGGAACAAAACAGTGCATCATTAAAACAATTCAGAGGCAACCCTGCACTGCTTCAGAGTGGCAGGGGAATAAAAGATGGCAACTTTATTAATTGTGATGAGGCTGGGGAAATGGATTTAGAACCTTGCCTTACCAATTTTCCTCTAGTGTGCTCTGTAGGGTACCTAGGTCTGCAAACAAACATCTATTCATGATCAAGCTGTGACTCTGCCTATTCCAAAGAACAAAAATGAATAAACCCCGACAGTATCGCTATGCTGCTTCTCTGAAGGAAAATGGGTGCTTCAGTGTCCTTATGGTTCCACGATATCTTTTGGGAGAAGACTTCTGGGGATCTGACCAAGCCATCTACAGCACTCTGCATGTGTTCCCACATAGAAATTAGCACATGGTATTGAAACTTCCTGTTCGCCCACTTGGTCTCCCGGATGATTATGATTTCCTGAAGGGCACCTAGCACATGCTTAGAGTACACGAGGAATTCACAGAATATTTGCTGAATAAACACCACCCTGTGTCATGGAGCAGGCCAAGTCTGGAACCAACCTGCTTGTCAAAGGTTCTCCACCTCTTTAGGAAACTTCAAAGGCCTTAGGACACAGCAGGAATATTGTATGTGTGCCTGTCTGTTCTACCATCTCCAAGTTTTACCCCAAAGTTGACTTTGGTACAGCTCTCCCTAACATGGGAAATTGGGATGACTACCTATGAAATCGACAGATGTAAGCAGCTCTAACACCACCTGCAAGCTTCTCACAGTGAAAGAGGAGGCTGGTGTCATTCTCAGATAATAATGGTAACTTCAGAAATCAAAATAAAATTTAAAAACCCAGTGCCACACACTTGTATTTTTATTCATCTCCTTTCTTGCCATTCGCAGAGGTGGGTAGCTCCAGGAACTGATAGCCAAGGATGATCAGGAAGAGCCAGTCTCAAAACAGGTGTTTGCACATCCACGCTAGATAGATGTCTGAGCAGAGCAGGTGCTGGCATATGGGACTGTATTTAGTGGAAAAAGGGGGTGGAGGCATGGAAGCCACTATTTTACTGATTCTGTTAAAGAGAAAAGGGTGGGCAAGCTGTAATACATGTGACAGTGAATGATAAAGCATATTATACTGGCGAAGAGTGAGGCCTCTGGAGTGGGAGGATCCAAGCTCAAATCCAAGTGTGCCACCTTGTAGCTTTGTGACCTTAGTCACCTCACTTTGCTAATCCTTGGTTTCCATAATGATAGTGCCTGCATCAGATGGAGTTGTTAGGAAAATGAGATATGATGTACAGGGCTTAGTGATTGGTGAGTTCCCAATAAGCATTAGCTGGGGATATTAGCCACCAGTCTGTGACAAAGGCCTGCCATTGCTCTTCTAGGAGGCTGGACCACAGAGCAGAGTGAGTAAAGTGAGGGCACACATCAGGAGAACTCAGATTTATGGCAAACTGCACACAATGCTGGGCTGTTCTTAGGGCCACAGTTTTCTCACTTAATGAATGAGAAAGGTTTGGATGAATCATCTCCCACGTGGTTGTTTGGGAGATTCTGGCTTCTAGCAACCAGTGCAAAACAACCTCAACACTTTCCTGAGTATTTTCCATGAGATTGGATACAGCAAAAATGGGATTCCTAGGGGCATCCCTTGAAAAGTACAGGTTTCAAGCCTATATGAGGTCCATAGCCACAAAAAAGGAATGTGTATTTCCAAAGTCTCGCTTTCCTGCTAACCCACAAATGAGCACAGGAGACACTGAGAACAACAGCCCTAAGCAACTCCAGCCTCTCCACAGCCCCGAGATACACGCTTTTTGGATTTCTGGACCCAGTTCTAACATGTAGTGGGAGGAGGGGCAGAGGAGCTTCCCACACAACACCAGAAGGGTGTCCAAGAATTTAACTCAATTCTGACACTGTCCACCTGGAGGTAGCACTGGATTCCACAGTGAAGGGCTTAGTCCTCCAAGACTCCCCCATCCCTGCTCCTGCCACTTCAGCCACCAGTCACAAGTCCAGGCTGTTACCTGTACTTGTAACTAACTGGCCGTAAATCAGAGGTTCCTTCCTGAGGTTCAATTAATTTGTTAGAGTGGCTCGCAGTAATGAAAGCTCTCATTACTTATGTTTACAAATTTATGAAAGGCTACGATAAAGTATACAGATGAACATCAGATGGGAGATGTGCATAGGGCAGGTATGGGGAAAGGGCACCAAGCTTCAATGCACTCTTCAGGTGCGCTATTCTCTCAGCACCTCCTCGTGTTCACCAACCCCGAAGCTCTCTGAGGCCTTGTCCTTTGCATTTTGATGGAGGCTTCATTACATAGGCATGGTTGATGAAATCATTGGCCATTGGCAATGGATTCAATCTCCAGCTCCTTTCCCTTCCCCAGAGGTCTAAGATGGGACAGAAAGTTCCTATCCTTTAATCACAGAGTTGATTCTCCTGGCAATAGCCCCATCCTTAGATGCTTTCTAAAACTTGTTTTATTAACATAACAAAAGACACTTAGGAAATTCCAAGGGTTTTAGGAGCTCCCTGCCAGAAATGGGATGAAAATCAAATATGTATATATTGTTCATTATAAATCACAGCTTCTATGCCCTCTTCAGGTCATTCAGTTCCATTTTCTTGTCTTATGCCTTGTTATGACCTAAAATTTTGACATGTTAGAAATCTCTAATAAACAATCCTATGTTTCAATCACAATTTTTTTAAGATTGACTATTCATTTATTCTCTCTTTATCAAAACTGCCAGTTCCTTGACCCATCTACTTTCTCTTTACTTGGGCTTTCTCCTGTTCGACTCTCTCCTAATCCAGCTTCAGTTTCATGAACCACAGTTTCAATCACTCTCTTGAGAAAATCCTCAGATACTTTTGTTGCAACCACCTGACAAAATTCCAACCACAGATGAATTCATTGTTTTCTGTGCCTATGCTTGAGCTGCTGAGCTCAGCTATGGAAAAAGCAATCATACAAGCAGACCAACGGGTATTATTGTAAACCCATGCTTCCTATCAATCAGGATCGACCAGGTTATACTGAGGTAACAAACAAGATGAAACAAGATGAAGCAAAGCAAAACATAAACAAGAGATCTCAAACATCAAGGGCTTGCATAATCTTATTTCTTGCCTATGCTACAAGTCTACAATGGGATGGCAGGGGCTCTGCTCATCTTAGTCATTCAGGAGCTCGGGGGAATGGAGGCTCTGCTTGAGCTTGTGCTTCCAGAGTCATTGCAGCAGGGGGAAGGGCACATGGTGCCAGGGGCACTGGGTTTGAAAGGCTTTTGTTCATCTTATATTAGCCAAAGGAGTTTATTTATTTGTTTATTTATTTTATTTTGGTATCATTAATATACAATTACATGAGCAACATGGTGGTTACTAGATCCCCCCCATTATCAAGTTCCCACCACATACCCCGTTGCAGTCACTGTCCATCAGCGTAGTAAGATGCGATAGAGTCACTACTTGCCTTGTCTGTGCTATACTGCCTTCCCCGTGCCCCCCCTCCCCATACATTATGTGTGCTAATCGTAATGCCCCTTTTTCCCTCTTACCCCTCCCTTCCCACCCATCCTCCCCAGTCCCTTTCCCTTTGGTAACTGTTAGTCCATTCTTGGATTCTGTGAGTCTGCTACTATTTTGTTCCTCTAGTTTTTCCTTTGTTCTTATCCTCCACAGATGAGTGAAATCATTTGATACTTGTCTTTCTCTGCCTGGCTTATTTCACTGAGCATAATACCCTCTAGCTCCATCCATGTTGTTGCAAATGGTAGGATTTGTTTTCTTCTTATGGCTGAATAATACTCCATTGTGTACATGTACCACATCTTCTTTATCCATTCTTTTACTGATGGACACTTAGGTTGCTTCCATTTCTTGGCTATTGTAAATAGTGCTGCAATAAATATAGGGGTGCATATGTCTTTTTCAAACTGCGCTGCTGCATTCTTAGGGTAAATTTCTAGGAGTGGGATTCCTGGGTCAAATAGTATTTCTATTTTCAGTTTTTGAGGAACCTCCATACTGCTTTCCACAATGGTTGAACTAATTTGCTCAGATTTCAAAGAATGAGAGAACTAAAAAGAGACTTGAATAATTTTTTATTTCATCCAGGTGAATGCCCCCACACCTGGAATTTTAATTTATTTTGGCACCCAGATCTGGAATTTTCATTTGTTTTTGTGACACCCTACATTTAATTCAGGGAATCACAGGAGACTTTTAAAATGCTCAAAGTTAGTTTAACTTTAAAGCAATGTACCTGAACATATTCATAGCAGGATGGCTGGGCATAGTAAAATAAGGCTAATAGTGAAGGTTATCTACAGTCCAAAATGTTGTCTTAGAGTATGAAATCTGTTAAAGTGGGAAGTTATCTACCTAGTTTCCAGAAACGGACAGCCAACGTGTTGGCTCAGCAACCACTTTAGTAATTAATTCTGCGTATATTAGATAAACAGTTAATCCCCTGATAGATACTTTGTCCAGTGTCCCAAGTATTACATGAGGGAAAATTTGTATACTCCATATGAATATGATGGGAATAAATAAAATTTCACTCAGGGTAGAATGACTCAGGGCAAACATATTACTTTATAATGGTGATGGTTGGACAGACAGCAGGTAGAAGAAGGTTCCCCATTAACCTGTGCTCACAAAGGTAGTTTTGTACACATAACATCCGTTCAAAACTTACACACTACGTGTCAAAGACTGCCTTCTTTTCCTTATCTCTAAAGTCAAATACTGCCTACCTTTTCTCTCCATGGTGTCTTTGATGTTAATTTAAACATGATTATTCCTACGTGAACCTTGTTTTCGGGCTCTGAGTCCCTGGATCATTGGTCCTGGATCTGGACTCACTCGGATGGCTTTGGACTTCTTCCCACCTGGACATAATTAAAAAGATAAGAACAAAGAGTCATCCAAACCTCTCCCTAAATACAGGCTGTTCCTTGTCACTGGGCGGCTTATCACCTACATTCATGTTCACAGTCTTGGCTCAGTCCCGACGGTATCTGTCCAGGGATCCTTTGGGTTTCCTGTCTGAATCCTCATTGGATGTTTATACTCTGCTCCCTGGACCAAATTTTCACAGAACTGTACGTTTCTGATTTCCACAAGAAATCCAAACTCACTAATGATAGCATGATTTTGGAGTTTCCCTGAGGATTTGTGGGATCTGAGGAAAGGATCACATGGTACACCACATAGCACCTTAGTGCCATCTGACGGGACCCCCCGTTTGCTTCTGCCTTCCTAGACTTCCATGTAGTTGTCATTAGCTGCCTTCCCAAAGTCTATTACTGACATGTGATACCCTCTGTCCTGCATGGAGCCCCCAAGCTAGCTGCAGAGTCCTTCAGATGTGTTTTGGCTTCCTATTCTCAATATCCCTTTCTTTTGTTAATAGTGCCTCAATTTTTCTTCTCACACGCATTGCATGCCATTTTGGCAAACTGTCAGTCAAAATGCCCAGAGGTCCCTGGTAGAAGGGCCTCAGGACCTTAGCTACGCCAATCAGCCATTCTCTCCCAGCATTTGAGGCAGCTGCAACTGATGCACCCTGACAGCTGCACCCCCAAGAAACTGCCTACTAGAAGTCCTTATTCCTTGCCTTTCTAAAGCCTTTCCTTCAATTCTCTCAGTTACAGAATACACCATTTCTTTCTTTTCTACTTAAGTCTGTAGAGTGGAAAACAAAGGACGTGGGTAATGCCAAAATATTATCTACTTTCTTGCCTCAACTGCCTTGGAAAAAGCATTTTTTCCTGGAATTCCAGCAAATAATTTTTTTATCTTGTTATTTAAATATCAAGAAAATTCTCAGTTACCAAATCTAATAGATCTTTTCTTTCTTTCTTTCTTTTTTTAGGAAGGGTAAGAGGAGGAGAGAAAAAATCCAGCCATCATCAGTGGGTTTTCCAGGGGGAGAGGGTACAGAGCCTAAAGCTGATACACAAACTTAAATATACTTAAGTCTACAGATACACTTAAAGCCGCCCACAAAAGCTTTGGTATTTGTTCAAGGTGGCTGAGATGTGAGACTGAGATGTGTTCTAAAGGCATAATTCACTGAATAAAGGAAAGATTTTCCTAGAAGTTAAATAATGGTTTGAACATAATTGTTCCTTTCTATTTGAGTACTCAGGCTGTCGGCACTCATTATGCTGTATAGTCTTCCTTTTGTCATGTGATTAATCAGAACAACTTAATTGTACCTTCTTCTCAGCTAGGAAAATGCATTGTTAATATGTTAAATATTTTATTGTCCTGGATTTCTCTCTATATAACTGGGTTTCTGCATAGAAATTATCAATCAGGTTAACTGAAAATCAAATTCAAAGAAAATATGATGCAACTCTCATCAAATGATCACCCAGTATTTCTTGCAAAAGTTACAGTACTAACCCAGGTGTTCATTTGCTCTTGCATAAAAAATACAGAGAAATTAACAGTATTCCCAAATTTTGGCCTGGCAGGTATCTTCCAGGAAATATTTTCAAGGAGAAAAGATGTTTAAGAGATAAATATTTGTCCATGATTTAGGTTAGCTATAAATGGTGGGAGAGTATTTATTTACCACATGGAGAATGGTAATTGTGCTTTTGTATAAGGTGACAGACATACTATGAGGAAAAATTATTCTATAAAATATATGTACTCAATAAAAATGGAAAATTGGTTTAAATTATACTTGAAGTTGGTCTAATATTGTGACTGATTATCTTGACTGTAACAAAACTTAAGTCTTGCAGACTTGAGGCATTCTACATTGGTCTATAGGTTGCTATGGAAACTAACCAAAATGTATTCCTACACTATGTGGGGGCATTTCCACTGTACCAATTGACAAGTGCCTGATAGAGAAAGACTAAAACACAGTGTCTTACCTGAGTAGTTTTGGATTGGACCTCAGAGGAAAAGACACTTATTAGAATGTATATATTGTATTTTCCAAACTATTTTAGACACTTGAATTTGGTATTCTTTACCACATTTGTGAAGTAGGTCGGTATTATGATTGTCTTCTTTATTTACTTGAGCCAATGAAGAATTCTGGAGTAGAATTTTCAGGGTATGGTCTTTACGTAGGACTATAATTAAGCCATCAGGAATAAATTTTCCTCCATTTTATTCTGAGAAATCTCTAGTTTATTCACAACATCCTTCATTTCTCATTTATACCTTTCAAAGTAAAGTTTAAACACACTAATAACAATAAATATTATAATTTCCATGTATTAAACACTGGGTAAGTGCAAAGGATTCTTTTTTAAAATTATATATATATTTATTTATTTTTACTTATTTATTTATTTATTAAGGTATTATTGATATACACTCTTATGAAGGTTTCACATAAAAAACAATGTGGTTACTACATTCACCCATCGTGTCCCCCCCCATACCCCATTGCAGTCACTACCAACAGTATAGTAAGATGTCACAGAGTTACTATTTGCCTTCTGTGTGCGACACTGTCTTTCCCATGATCCCCCCACACCACATGTGCCAATCATAATGCCTCTCAATCCCCTTCTCCCTCCCTCTCCACCTGCCCTCCCACACCCTCCCTTTTGGTAACCAGTAGTCCCTTCTTGGGGTCTGTGAGTCTGTTGCTGTTTTTTTTCATTCAGTTTTGCTTTGTTGTTATACTCCACAAATGAGGGAAATCATTTGGTATTTGTCCTTCTCTGCCTGGTTTATTTCACTGACCAGAATATCCTCTAGCTCCATCCATGTTGCTGCAAATGGTAGGATTTGTTTCTTTCTTATGGCTGAATAGTATTCCATTGTGTATATGTACCACCTCTTCTTTATCCATTCATCTGCTGATGGACACTTAGGTTGCTTCCATATCTTGGCTATTGTAAATAGTGCTGCAATAAACTTAGGAGTGCATATGTCTTTTTGAATCTGAGAAATTACATTCTTTGGGTAAATTCTTAGGAGTGGAATTCCCAGGTCAAATGGTATTTCTATTTTTAGTTTTTTGAGGAACCTCCATATTACTTTCCACAATGGTTGAACTAGCTTACATTCCCACCAGCAGTATAGGAGCGTTCCCCTTTCTCCACATCCTAGCCAGCATTTGCTGTTCTTAGTCTTTTCGATACTGGCCATCCTAACTGGTCTGAGGTGGTACCTCCTTGTGGTTTTGATTTGCGTTTCCCTGATAATTGGTGATGTGGCACATCTTTTCATGTGCCTGTTGGCCATCTGAATTTCTTTTTTGTAGAATTGTCTGTTCATATCCTCAGCCCATTTTTTAATCGGGTGATTTGCTTTTGGTATGTTGAAGCATGTGAGTTCTTTATATATTTAGGATGTTAATCACTTGTCTGATATTTTGTTTACAAATATATTCTCCCATATTGTAGGATGCCTTTTTGTTCTGTTGATGGTGTCCTTTCTGTACAGAAACTTTTAGTTTGCTATAGTTCCATGTGTTCATTTTTGCTTTTGTTTCCCTTGCTGAGGAGATGAATTCAGAAAAAGTTGCTCATGTTTATATTCAGATTTTTGCCTATGTTGTCTTCTAAGAGTTTTATGGTTTCATGAATTACATTCAGATCTTTGATCCATTTCGAGTTTTCTTTCATGTATGGGGTTAAACAATAACCCAGTTTCATTCTCTTGCCTGTGGTTGTCCAGTTTTGCCAACACAAGTTGTCGAAGAGGCTGTCATTTCCCCATTGTAAGTCCATGGCTCCTTTATCACATATTAATTGACCATATATGCTTGGGTTTATTTCTGGGCTCTCAAGTCTGTTCCATTGGTCTATGGGTCTGTTCTTCTGCCAGTACCAAATTGTCTTGATTACTGTGGCTTTGTAGTAGAGCTTGAAGTCGGGGAGCATAATCTCCACAGCTTTATTCTTCCTTCTCAGGATTGCTCTGGCTATTTGTAGTCTTTTGTGGTTCCATATGAATTTTAGAACTATTTGCTCCAGTTTGTTGAAGAATGCTGTTGGTATTTTGATAGGTATAGCATTTAATCTGTAGATTGTTTAGGCAGGATGGCCATTTTGACAATATGAATTCTTCCTATCCATGAGTACAGGATGTGTTTCCATTTATTGGTATCTTCTTTAATTTCTCTCATGAGTGTCTTGTAGTTTTCAGAGTATAGGTCTTTCACTTCCTTGGTTAGGTTTATTCCTAGGTATTTTATTCTTTTTGATGCAATTGTGAATGGAATTTCTTTCCTGATTTCTCTTTCTGCTAGTTCATCATTAGCATATAGGCATGCAACAGATTACTGTGTATTAATTTTGTGTCCTGCAACTTTGCTGAACTCAGATATTAGTTCAGGTAGTTTTAGAGTGGATTCTTTAGGGTTTTTTATGTACAATATCATGTCATCTGCAAAAAGAGACAGTTTGACTTCTTCTTTAAGAATCTGGATGCCTTTTATTTCTTTGTGTTGTCGGATTGCTGTGGCTGGGACCTCCAGATGATGTTGAATAAAAATGGAGAGAGTGGGCCTCCTTGTCTTGTTCCCAATCTTAAAGGAAAGGCTTTCAGCTTCTTGCTGTTAAGTATGATGTTGAATATGTGTTTGTCATATATGGCCATTATTATGTTGAGGTACTTGCCCTCTATATCCATTTTGCTGAGAGTTTTTATCATGAATGGATGTTGAATTTTGTCGAATGCTTTTTCAGCATCTATGGAGATGACCGTGTGGTTTTTGTCCTTCCTTTTTTTGATGTGGTGGATGATGTTGATGGATTTTCTTATATTGTACCATCCTTGCATCCCTGGAACAAATCCTACTTGATCATGATGGATGATCTTTTTGATGTTTTTGTGAATTTGGTTTGCTAACATTTTGCTGAGTATTTTTGCATCTTTGTTTGTCAGGGATATTGGTCTGTAATTTTCTTTTTTTGTGGTGTCTTTGCCTGATTTTGGTATTAGGGTTATGTTGGCCTCATAGAATGAGTTTGGAAGTATTCCCTCTTCTACTCTTTGGAAAACTTTAAGGAGGATGGTATTAGGTCTTCACTAAATGTTTGATAAAATTCAGCAGTGAAAACATCTGGTCCAGGAGTTTTGTTCTTAGGTAGTTTTTTGATTCCAGTTCAATTTCGTTGCTAGTAATTGGTCTGTTCAAAGTTTCTGTTTCTTTCTGGGTCAGCATTGGAAGGTTGTATTTTTCTAGAAAGTCATCCATTTCTTCTAGGTTATCCAGTTTGTTAGCATATAATTTTTCATAGTATCCTCCAATAATTCTTTATATTTCTGTGGTGTCCATATTGATTTTTCCTTTCTCATTTTTTATTCTGTTTATGTGTGTAGACTCTCTTTTCTTCTTGTTAAGTCTGGATAGGGGTTTATCTATTTTGTTTATTTTCTCAAAGAACCAGCCTCTGCTTCGTTGATTCCTTGTATTGTTTTATTCTTCTTGATTTTATTTATTTCTGCTCTAATCGTTACTATGTTTTGCCTTCTACTGACTTTGGGCCTCATTTGTTCTTCTTTTTCTAGTTTCTTTAATTGTGAATTTATACTGTTCACATGGGATTGTTCTTCTTTCCTGAGGTAGGGCTGTATTGCAATATACTTCCCTCTTAGCATGGCCTTCACTGTGTCCCACAGATTTTGTGGTGTTGAATTATTGTTTTCATTTGTCTGCATACATTGCTTGATCTCTGTTTTTGTTTGGTCATTGATCCATTGGTTATTTAGGAGCATGTTGTTAAGCCTCCATGTGTTTGTGGCCTTTTTCATTTTCTTTGTGTAACTTATTTCTAGTTTCATACCTTTGTGGTCTGAGAAACTGGTTGGTACAATTTCAATCTTTTTAAATTTACTGATGTTCCTTTTGTGGCCTAGTATATGATCTTTTCTTGAAAATGTTCCAGGTGTACTTGAGAAGAATGTGCATCCTGTTGCTTTTGGATGGAGTGTGCTGTAGATGTCTGTTAAGTCCATCTGTTGTAATATGTTGTTTAATACCTCTGTCTCTTTATTTATTTTCTGTCTGGGCGATCTGTCTTTTGGAGTGAGTGGTGTGTTGAAGTCGCCTAAAATCAATTCATTGCATTCTATTTCCCCCTTTAATTCTGTTAGTATTTGTTTCACATAGATAGGTGATCCTGTGTTGGGTGCATAGATATTTATAATAGTTCTGTCCTCTTGTTGGACTGACCTTTTTATCATTATGTAATGTTCTTCTTTGTCTCTTGTGACTTTGTTATGAAGTGTATTTTGTCTGATACAAGTACTGCAACTCCTGCTTTTTTCTGTTAGTTGCATGAAATATCTTTTTCCATCCCTTTACTTTCAGTCTGTGTATGTTTTTGGGTTTTGAGGTTTGAAGTGAGTCTCTTGTAGGCAGCATATAGATGGTTCTTGTTTTTTTATCCATTCAGTAACTCTATGTATTTTTATTGGTGCATTCAGACCATTTACATTTAGGGTGATTATCAATAGGTATGTACTTATTGCCATTGCAGGCTTTTGATTTGTGTTTACCAAAGGTTCAAGGTTAACTTCCTTACTATCTAAAAGTCTAACTTAACTCACTTAGTATGCTATTACAAACACAATCTAAAGGTTTCTTTTTTTCCCCTCCTTTCCTTTCTCCTCCATTCTTTATATATTAGGTCTCATATTCTGTATTCTTTGTCCATCCCTTTTTATTACCTCTGGTGACAGTTATTTAACCTTAGGAACACTTCCATCTATAGCAGTCCATCCAAAATACACTATAGAGATGGTTTGTGGGAGCTAAATTCTCTCAGCTTTTGCTTATCTGGAAATTGTTTAATCCCTCCTTCAAATTTAAATAACAATCTTGCTGGATAGTTTTCTTGGTTCAAGGCCCTTCAGCTTCAGTGCAGGGAATATATCATGCCACTCCCTTCTGGCCTGTAAGTTTTCTGTTGAGAAGTCTGATGATAGCCTGATAGGCTTTCCTTTATATGTGATCTTATTTCTCCCTCTGGCTGCTTTTAATAGTCTGTCCTTAACCTTGGTCTTTGCCATTTTAATTATTATATGTCTTGGTGTTGTCCTCATTGGGTCCCTGTTTTGCGAGACCATTACAACTCCATGGCCTGAGAGACTATCTCCTTCCCAAGATTGGGGGATTTTTCAGCAATCACCTCCTCAATGACACTTTCTATCCCGTTTTCTCTCTCTTCTTCTTCTGGTACCCCTATAATGTGAATATTGTTCTGTTTGGATTGGTCACACAGTTCTCCCAGTATTCTTTCATTCATAGAGATCCTTTTTTCTCTCTGCTTCTCAGCTTCTTTGTATTCCTCTTCTCTAATTTCTATTTCACTTATTGTCCCCTCAGCTGTACATAATCTGCTTTTAATACCCTCCATTTTGTTCCTGAACAATTGGATCTCTGTCCTAAATTCGTCCCGGAGTTCTTGAATATTTTTCTCTACCTCCAGAAGCATGTTTATGATTTTTATTTTGAAATCTCTTTCAGGAAGATTTATTAGTTCAGTCTCACTCAGCCCTTTTTCTGGGGTTGGTGAGATTTTGCTTTGAACCAGGTTTCTTTGATGGTTCATATTTGTATGTGGCGCCCTCTGGTGACCAGAAGCTCTACTCCCTGGAACTCCTCAGCCCCTGGAGCGATGTCAGGGGTTACAGGGGAGTGGTGCTTGTGCCTGAGGGGAAGAAAGAGCTGTTTCCTGCTTCCCGACTGCTGTGCTGTGCCTGTCTCCACTGCCAGAACCAGTGGGCCGAACACATAGGCATAAGCCTCTATGCTTTGTGTTTGTAGCTGCTGTAGGCTGGGCTTCCCTCTGGCAGGCCTGATGCCAGGGCAGCATTTGGTGGTTTGTGAGCCAGGTGCAGGCTGGCTGCGAAGAAGGTGCAGCAGGCTGTGTATCATGGTGGGGGGCTTTGGAGCTGTGTAGCCAGCCAGGCAGGCTGAAGCACCTGAGGATCGTGAAAGTTCCCAACCTGCTGGGCAGAGTGCACCCAGACATTCTGTTTACCTGCCCTTTCTTTTGAACAGTGTGCTCTGTGCAATCCTTGCCCCTTTAGCAGCCCTTTTGCTTTTAGGAAGTCTCTAAGACTGACTATCCCAATCAGCCAGATATGGATCCCTGTTTTCCACAAGCAGCTGGAATCTCAGTCTCTCCAGGTATTTTGCCTGTGTTAGCTCTCCAACACCAGTTATCAGCAAAGCACCAAGCAATGTAGGTTTGTGCTCCCAAAGCAGATCTCCAGGGCTCAGTATTAAGCAATCCCAGGCTCCGCCTCCACTCCCTCCCTGCTTCATTTCTCTTCCTCCCGCTCATGAGCTGTGGTGGTGCAACGGCTTAGGTGCTGCCCAGTCATGGCTTTGGTATGTTACCCTGTTCCGTGAGGTCTGTTATTTTCTCCAGGTGTATGCAGTCTGGCACAGCCCTCTTTCCTGTTGCTCTTTCAGGATTAGTTATATTAATTATATTTTTGTATTTTATGAAGTTTTAGGAGAAGGTCTCTGTCTCACCTCTCATGCTGCCATCTTTTAGTGCTAAGGATTCTGCTGAACTCTTTTCATACATTAGTTCTTCTTTTACACAGTTTTATGAAGTACATGTTGTTACTGCCATTTATAGAAAAGGAGTCTGACTCAGAGAGATAAATTCACTTGCTCAAGTTCACTATTAAGTGCCAGAAGCAAAATTTGAAACCAGGTCTATTTGACTCCTAAGTCTGAGTACATAATCATGTTGCACGCTTTCTTGTTGCCATTTTATATTGGCATCCAATGTATGTTTTGCATACCACTATATAATTAAGTTTTGTAACTGCTGTGTTACATAAGTTACACATGTATAACATGCCTTTGAAGTAGCAGTGGACTCAAAAAATAAAAATGCTGTGGTTAGGAGACCTCAGTTCAAAACCAGACAGTAGGCAGTTTGTAACTACTGCTCCCTTTGATTATTAGAAGGATTTAATGAGATTCAATAAAAATGTCAGCCTCAGGACTTGGGGTAGAGGCATAGAACAGGGAGTCAACTTGTTCTTCTTAACTCTCACATAGAAGAGTTGTTCTCACTTAATCCAGCCCCCTCACTTAGTTAGCCTATCCAAAATGCAAACACTCCTTTATTTATTCAACAAAGCTCACTGAGTTCTTAATGCCAGGCATTGTCTTAAGTGCTGGTGATATAATAGTTACCAACACAGACAAAACTCTAGGTCCTCTAGATGTTCTTGCTAAAACACTTCAGGGACTCCACATTACTTACAGGAAAATATTCACATCTCTAATCAGGAAACAATTACTCATTCTTGACTAGGCCTCTGTAATGGAGGGATTTGCCTTGAAATAGGATACCTGGAGTGATGGGAGAAGGTAGGTAGGAAACAGAGAGCTGCAGAAAAGCCAGGAGACTGAAAGCCTACATGGGTCCATGGACTGGAATTCAGGAAGTGGGAATTCTAACTCCAGCTTTGAACTCTTCTCTGCCATGGCTTCCCCACAACTTTCTCAGCTCCATGAGGATGGGACTGTGGCATCCTCATCTAGGCATCCCTATTGCCTGAGCAGTCCTGGCACACAGGAATAGTTTCATAAATATTCCAACACAATGGTCCTAAGAACCTGTAGAAATTTAGGTTTCAAAATCCAGTTTGGATCAGATTTTTCTCTTCTGAAAATGAGGTCATATAGATCCTTACAACACAAAGCGTGGTCCACAGACACACAACATTGGCTACGCCATCTATTCCAAGTTGGCTATATAAA
>JAVSCE010015997.1:0-17769 GCA_032199065.1 Smutsia gigantea
CAAATGATGCAGACTATAGTTATGATGTAAGTGCAGTTTTATTTTCAAATTTTTAATGATTTAATAGAAGGCTCCTTATTTTTCGGAAACACATGTAAAACAGAATTAATGTCAGGGTGCATGGAAAAGATAAGTTTAAGTGTGTCAATATGTTGATTTGAAGTGACATGTAGATTTTCTCTTGTAACTACTTTCTTCTGTGGTTTTTAAAATTTTCTTAGGTATTGTGGTGGATTAGAAAAGAGTTTGGGATAATTGCCTTAAAATATTGGTTGATAAATATTTATATTCAGTAGTCAACTCTCAATCATCTACTTAAATTAAACCATATTGGTGTTAAAAGAGAAGAATAGATGACCTGAATCACTTACTTGCCTTCAGGATTCTTCTTAAAAAACACGTTTTAATTTTGAATTTTTATTCATTAAGGATAATGTTAAAGTTAGCTTTGCATTTCCTGAATACTTAGTCCTTCATTTGAGGGATGGGAGAGGATTGGGGGGGTGGAGGGGTGGGAGGACAGTGTTAGAGGTAAAACTAGTCTTGGATTAAATTTTTTTATAGATAATAAACACTCAATTGAGAGTTAACTATACTTGTTTAGATTTTATATTAATGAATTTGCCATTTTTCAGCAAATTATTTTCCTTTTATAATGAATTTTTTCTACGTTGTGTATTTGTTAGCATGCTTTTTAGAGACATCAGCCTTGGTGGGCTGGATTATTCACATTAATATTTTTTAAATATATAAGGAACAAAATTCTAGTAAACTTTTGACTACTTGACAAGTGGCATCTTTACAGGTGGAGAAAGGTAAAATGGTTAACCTTTATCAGTATCAATAATGATAATGAAAATATTCTTAAAGTGTCTTTAGTTCAGACTTTTGTAAAGTACCTTACTTGCTGCCTTTTTAAAATTTCACATGCTAAGTTTCTAAATAACTGTATTGTTAATACTGTACCCTTGGATTTTTGGTAATTTATATAATTTTTATTGTTTTCATGTAAAATATTGCAGCATGGTAGTTTTTGGTTGTTCTCATCTGATATTTAATAGGATCTTTAGGTTTAGCCTGTTGAGGTAAATCATATTAAGGAACTCTTCATTTGAACTATGTATTTAAAAGCTAAGGAAATTGTTCTTAGTTCTTATTAAATGATAAAGATTTGTTACAAGATTTTTAAGGTATGTTAAATTTCCACTGGACATTTTAGGAAAGCAGTTTTGACTGTATATTTTAGACACCTCAAAACAAACAAAAACTCCTCGTGCCTAACAATTTACTACTTTTACCACTACATATTGTGCTCTTTCTTTTTAGTTGCCTGCCAATAAAGATGCCTTTCGAAAGACATGGAACCCCAAGTATACACTGCGTAGCCATTTTGATGGAGTGCGAGCATTAGCTTTTCATCCTGTAGAACCTGTGCTGGTTACTGCCTCTGAGGACCATACTCTGAAACTTTGGAACTTGCAAAAAACAGTTCCTGCCAAAAAGCAAGTATTTTAATGTTAGCCTGTATTTTTTTTCCTTCTAAACTTGCTAATAATTATAAGTAATTATTCTTTTTTATGGTCCCATAACTTTTATTCACTCAGCTGATCTTATTTGAAATCAATCAGTGATTTGAAGTTATTTAATTGCCTTTCCCCCCCCCTCTTTTAGGAGTGCCTCTTTAGACGTAGAGCCTATCTACACATTTAGGGCCCACATGTAAGTTTTATTGAATTAATACTTAATTAACAACTGTAGTTATTGTTAACCATTATCTGTCAATCCTCAAACCTTATAATTTTCTCATGTTTGTTTTATATGAGAAAAGACCTTAGTTGAATAGTATTTCATTTGATTAATAATTGTGTTAGTGAAAATATAATCAGTACTGTTCAAATGTACATGTTTACCTTAAATTGAGAGGTTGGGGGGGGATGAGGATGGGAGTTTCCTCTTAGTCTTTACAAGTAATTTTTTCCCCTCTTTTCCCTATAATAGTGGTCCTGTTCTATCATTAGCTGTTAGTTCTAATGGAGACCAGTGTTTTAGTGGTGGTATTGATGCAACCATCCAATGGTGGAATATGCCTAGCCCTAATGTGGATCCATATGACACATATGGTAAGCAAAAAGCTCAAAACTTGTTTGTTTTTTAAGTGAATGGAGTGACAGAAGTACCTCAAATACTGTTAAAAGGTTGTTTAAACATGTATTGGTCTCCTCATTTAGTTCTTCTATTTACTAGTAATTTGCTTTATCAAAGAGAAAAATTAAGAAATGTCATGCCATGAATATTTAATTTTGTGAATTGGTATTTTCTCCTGTGTCCAAAAATTTTAAAAACTATATTAATTAAAACATTAATTATAGTACTAGTTACAAAAAGAAGATAATGAAATTTAATGTAAGGAGTAGATTTTTAAATGTAAGAGATTAATTTATGTAGTTGAAAATAGATAACAGTAGGAGCAAATAGGGATAATAAGGGCATAAATCAGTACTTTTTAGAGGACAAAATATTCCTTAATTTAAAAAATCTTATGCACAAGTGCCACTTTTAGAATGTGTCCTACAGAAATACCTATATACATGTACTCAGATATATTTACAAGGGCATTGTTTGTAATTATAAAAAGTTGAATGTTTCTTAGTATGAGTGGTTAAATACTGGTCTCCTCTTTGAGAATTCAAGAGCTCTTTGGTCTTTTTTTAAAGACACACTTAGTGCCTAAATTTACCAAATGCAGTGTTAAGCACTGCATCAGGAAATAAGAATTAGTCTGATGAAAAAGATAGACATTAAGCAGATAAACAAGGAGATTGAGTTTATGGTTACAAAGTGTCATAACTGGTATAAAGATAGAGTATTCTATGAGTAGCAGGCAGAATCTTCTTTAGATGTAGTCTGAAATAGTGACATTTAAGCCAGAATAAAGGATAAAAAGGAACTTTATTGGTAAAGAGTTTTAAGCCAGAATATGACCTATAAATGTAGTTAAAAAGGTGACACTGGCTGATGCAAGGAGAATAGATTGGGGGTGGGAGGACTGGAGAAGGACTGTCAGTGTAAGTCGTGATGTGGTGGCCCAGTAGACCAGGTGAGAGATGATGTTTCCAAGATGAGAGTGGTGGTAGAGCAGTTGGCAAATGGATTTAACACATCATGGGCGAGGTAGGGTAAAGTAAATAGAATCTATTGATAAATTGGATTGAGTGGATAAAGTGATGGATGAGTGACTTGATTTTGTTTTCTTAACAGCTTTATTAAGATAGAATTCACATAAAACTCACCATTTTGAAGGACACAGTTTAGTAGTTTTACAGTTATCACAGGCTTGTGCAACTGTTACCACATCTAATTCAGAATATTTTCATTATCACTCCTACATTTTTGAACAAGCAGTTGAGTATATGATGGTAACATATTAAAATGGGAGCAGAGCAAAGGTGAAAAGATAAAAGTTTGTTTTTTAGGCATCTTAGGAGAAGAAGCTGTTATCAAGTAGGTAATGTCAATATCAAGATGTGATCAAGATCAAAGTGGTGTAACATAGGGCGAATGTATTGTGTAGAGTAAGAGAAGGCAAAGTCTGGAGGAACTAAATAAACGTATTTACCCAATGCCCTTTTCTACTTGGTGGTGGAAGGTTGATGAAGGCTTTTTGTTTAGGGTGAGAGATTGTGGAGCATATTTGTTTGCTGTGGTAATGATGCCAAAGAGGAGTTTTACAGTAAGGGAACTGTAAACATGAAAGCAAGTTAGTAAATTGAATGGAATCCTGAATACACTTTGACAGGAAGGAGGACAATTCCTTACTTGTATTCGAAAGCAAGGAGAAGGTGGCTTTAGACACAAGTGATATATAAACTAGGTACAGGAAGATGGGGCAGAGGGCTTCCTATTTCAGTGCTTTCTCAGTGAAATATGGCAGATAAAAACCATTCCTGAGGAAGGGAAGTTGGGAACTGTGAGAATTGTAGAGATGATAAATATCCATGGAAAGTGGGAGGTTACTAAAGAAACAGGATTGTAGGACAAAAAATGCACATTGTTGTTAGCCACCATGTCCATCAAATGATAAATGGATAAATAAAATAAAGCTTATCCATACAATAGAATATTATCAGCATTATAAAGAAATGAAGTACTGATACATGCTACAAAATGGGTGAACCTTGGAAACATTACGCTAAGAGAAAGAAGCCAGTCACAAAAGGTCATTTGTATGAAATGTCCGGAATAGACAAATTTATAGAAATAAAGTAAATTAGTGGTTTTTTAGGGCTGTGGAAATGCAGGAAGTGAATGGTGGAGAAAATGGCTAATGAGTGATGAAAGTGCCCTGAAACTGATAAGGTGATGATCGTATAGTTCTGTGAATGTAATAAAAGCCATTGAACTGTACACTTTAAATTGGTGAGTTGTGTGGGAATTACATCTCAATAAAGCTGTATTAAAAAATATATGTTCCTTACAGAAAATTGCAAACATATGGAAAGTATTGTGGGTGAAAAAAATAACCCATAACTCCACAACTTAGAGATGGCCACTGCGTACACTTTGGTCTGTATTCTGTGGCCGTTTTGTGTAGTTTTTACACTTAATTACATGGTAAGTTATGTTTATATAACAAAGCATTTCTTTTAAACTTCTTTTAACTAACTTTTGTTTGTTTGTTTCTTCCCAGAGCCAAATGTTCTAGCTGGCACTTTAATTGCTCATACAGATGCTGTCTGGGGTCTCGCTTACAGTGGCATAAAAAATCAATTACTGTCTTGTTCAGCAGATGGCACCATTAGGTTATGGAATCCACAAGAAAAATTGCCATGTATTTGCACTTACAATGGAGACAAGGGTAAGTGAATTTTTCCTTTACAAGAGAAGCTATATATTTTTTACACTTGGAAGATAAAAAGGACAAAGCAGTTGATTTAGTATTTGTTTGCTGCTGCAAAAGCATTTGAAATTGAATTTTAAAAAACGTGCTATAATCTTTTTATACCTATTAATTTTTTATAAAAAAGAAGATGCTTTGCAAGTAAATCTTATAGGTGAGTGCTTTTTGGCTTTTTTCAAGACATGTCATACTTTAAAAATAAAACTTTTTCTAACAGTGGAGTAGATAGATGAGGTTGCTCATAGGGGTAACATAAGGCCCTCCACTTACTCCAGGTAACTACCTACAAAGACTGCAGGAATCGCAGTCTAAGCATACCTGTAAATCACGTATGAGCACACTGGTTTTGATATGTCTAGCCATAATCATTGAAATAACACCCTTCACTGGGAAATACAGAGTTACACGAACAGTTTTATGTAAATCCTTTTCTGTCAAACAGGTTTTAACCAATTTACCCTCTGATGACATTTATTTATGTACATATGTTTATATACTTGTATTGGTCTTATTTTGCAAGTCATTTTTTTAGTCATTTTTAAAAACCAGACCTGTATTTTTATTTTACAACTATGTTTTGTTCTAAAACATTTTAGATGAATAGTATATGCTTTATTTTGCCCTCTTGATACCTTAGTGATTCTACTAATTTTTCAGTTACCCAACCTTTAAGGTAAAAAATTCATTTAGATATTTGTTCCTTGCTTTATCTAGGTAATTAATTGCTTGATTTCGGATTTCTCCTAGCCATGCATTGATCTAACCATTTGAATTTAATGTATTAAAAAGAGAAATTTCTGCACAGGTCACTTTAGGATAGTACTGCATCAGTGGCTTCCAGAGTCCTAGCTTCATTTTCACAGATCCAAAAATTCTATTTGTACTAACGACTTGATAAGGCTCACACATCTCAAGCAGATGAATAGTCTTCCAAGACAATGATGTGAGAATGCTAATTTATCATTTTTACAGTGAGAAGTACATTTGGCAGTTAGGTCAAAACAGGATTTTTTCTCTCTCAGAATAAGACGCACAGGAAGACAGATAACTTTGCATACATCTACTCTTACTTTAAGAGCCCTCTGTTTTTCTTACAATGTTGAATAGAATGTTAGAAAAACTTTATAAATAACGGACTGAATGTTAGCTATTATATCTCACAATTATATACTTGTTATATCTCATCTAACACAATTGCTGTCTTTTTCATTATTTCAGAATACTTGAATTCCTTTTTTTTTTTTGTATTAGAAAAGCAGAGATATCTAAATTACTGTGTTAATACTATATCTCTTTGGGCTCCTTTCAGGGCATGGAATACCTACATCAGTTGACTTTATAGGCTGTGATCCAGCTCATATGGTGACCTCTTTCAACACTGGTAGTACAGTAATTTATGATTTAGAAACATCACAGTCATTGGTGATGCTTTCATCACAGACAGATTCTGGTAAGTTTTCATGGGTTTCTTTGAAACCATAAAAAGGATTATTATACAATAGAGGGTGACCTAAGTTTTCATATTTTGATTATTTGAATTTAGAATGGAAAAATGGTTTCAATGTGCTAATAATTATACTTACTGTTTCTGCTACTTCCTCAAATTGTGTTTTAAAGCTTGGGTGGGTATTTGGGGACAGAGAGTGAGTAGAGCAATGTAAAGGTGAGAGCAAGGGAAATAATTTCAGATTTTTAATGGAAATACATAGAAAAATATAGAAAATAATATCATGAGCCTGATAACTCAATTTGAAGCTCCAATAATTATGCACAAATGGCTGATGCATAGGATGTGGTATGTGTTTCATGGTTTATTTCAGTAGGGATTCAAATAAAGCCCATGCATTGGAATTGGTTGATAAGTCTTAAGTCTCTTTCATCTGTAGGTCCCCCTCCATGTCTTTTATTTCCCTTGCATTTTTTAATTGAAGAAATTAGGGTGTTTGTCATTCACATAGGGTTTCCCACAGTCTGGATTTTGCTGGTTGCATCCTTTATTTAACATGCTCTTTTGTTCATTCTATTTTTTTATAAATTGGTTATAGATCTAGAGGCTTATTCAGATTCAGGTTCAGTGTTTTTATTTGTCTTCATTTTGAAGTTTTGCAT
Organism: Smutsia gigantea; assembly: GCA_032199065.1. Classification (NCBI taxonomy): domain Eukaryota; kingdom Metazoa; phylum Chordata; class Mammalia; order Pholidota; family Manidae; genus Smutsia; species Smutsia gigantea. The sequence goes on from JAVSCE010015997.1 coordinate 7,007, forward strand.
TTTTTTTTTTTTGGCAAGACTACATCATACCAACTTGGGAACTTTTACCTGAATTAAATACAGTCTGGTTGTTTATCTTTTTCTTACATTCTCAGTCCTCATGATTATTGCCTGGGTCCATTAATTCATTAACTGTTGAAAAATGATTTCTAATTATATTATTCTTCTCCATTTATAGCTAGAGTACTTCTGTAAAAAAGGACATTCCTCATAAGTAATTTGGTCTCCTTGGAGTTAACAATTCTAAAGGAAAAGCAGATGAATGATTGATCTCCCTGCCCCACTTTACCAGTTTTCAAAATAATGAGGTCGTTCTGTAGCATCCTCCAGAGGTGACCAATGAGTTTGTTGGGTATTGTTTGTTTTTATTATCATTCCAATCTCTATAGGATATAAAATGTATTTGATGTGTTTCAGTCTGTTATGGGTATTATCTTTATTGCTACTCATATTGTTTCATCTTTGGCCAGTTGGAGCTTACTCAGATTGGCTCTTGAGCACTTTTGATGAGACTCTGGTAGTCATCAATAGTTATCTTACTTTCTGATACGACAAGAAGTTTTAGGCTCATCTTGTTCGTTTTGTGCCTCAGATCTCAAATCAGCTGTTACTTTAAGGAGCCATGGTTTATTTTAGTATAAGATGACAAGTAGAGACTACAGTTAAGGTGCTAGCTATTGGATTTGTCCCCATTGCTTTCATAGTTCTTGAGTTGGTCATTGATTTAGGCTTTTTCAGTAGACAGACCTAGAAATGCCTTTTTAACAAAGAAAAACACTGGATGATCCCAGGCAGGGAAAAAGATGGTGGGGTAAGAAGGCAAGGCAGAAATACCCTCCCAAAAACATGTAAAAGAAGAAAATACAGCAAATACAATAAACTTGAAAATGACCTGAAGACTGCAGAACAGACACCTACACCTGGGGAAGAAAAGACTACATAGGAAAGGGTAAAGTGGCAGAGCCATGATCAAGTGGGACCCAAGCCCTCCCCCTACACCAGCCTATAGGCAGGAGAAAGAAGAACAGAGCGGGGAGAGAGTAGGAGCTCGGGGTTGCTGTGCACCTGTTCCTGGCCCTTGAATCTGCTCAAGGAACACAAGCCCACATTACATTGGGTTCTGGTGAGTAAAGAGGCTGGACACCAGGGACAGTGGAACACTCTGGGAAGAGGCTGAGACTCCAGCCACTTATGGAGGACAGGCATGCTCCACCCTTCCTGAGACCCAAAGCAGAGGTGGCAGTTTGAAAGACTTAACCAGCAGTGGGAGGGGTGCCAGAAGGACAAGGGCTGGGCAGAGCTCTCTCCTCAGGAGAAAGGGCAGGTAGAGGATAACCTCCCAAGCTCTCCCTAAGCACAATAGGTCAGGAACTCTTGGGAACCCCAGACGCTCCATCCGCCTCACTGGCAATGCAGCCCCTAGGCTCCTCCCTGTGTGTGCTGCCAGCCAACCCACACAGCCCAGCAGCAGCATCAGACTTTGCTCCCTGGCAGGCAGAGGGAGGCTCTCCAAGCTTTCCTGTCTCCATTTCAGCCCAACCAAGGAGGTGCCTGCAGGAGCCAGCCCCAAGAGCTCCTTCATCCATGGACAGCACCATGTCCAAACGTGGTGCTGCATGTCTGGCCTAAGCAGAGCTGCACATCAGCCCACCCATCCCATTTAACCCTGCAGCCCCACTATTGCTGCAGGTCAAGCAGATGGCAGCCTACCGGCAGTGATTCAGCAGAGACTTTGCTGATCACAAAGGCAGCAGCTGAAGCAAACTGCCCACACAGACTCAGACCACTACAGAACAGAAAAGCAGCCCTACCCGCTGCATGCCAGCAGCTGGGGCTTCCACAAAGTAGAACCAGGTACTGGAGAGTAAAGAATCTTGAGCTTCTGGGCACAATAAGATGCCTCCTTTATAAAGCTATTACTCTGTGGGACAGGAAGTATAGCAAAGCCATTTAGTACAAAGGAAGAAACACAGAAACCCTGATAAAATGAGGAAGTTGAGGGATATGTTCCAAACAAAACTACAGGACAGGACACCAGAATGAAAGCTAAATGAAACATACCACCAATCTTCTTGATAAAGATTAAAAAAAAAAAGTCATAAACATGCTTACTTATCTACAGAAAAATATTCAGAATCTCAAGAACTTCAACAAAGAAATAGAAGACCTGAAATAGAGCCACTTGGATTTGAAGAATAAAATATCTTGAATGAAACAAAATGGAGGGATTTAAGAGTAGATTACTGCAGGTAGAGAAGACAGTGAATGAGATGGAAATTAGAGAACAGGAACACAACGAAGCTGAGGAACAGAGAGAAAAAAGGATCTCTTGGAATGAAAGAATGGTAAGAGAGCTATGTGACCAATCCAAATGAAACAATATTTGCATAATAGGGGTAACCAGATAGAGAAGAGAGGGACAAAGGGATAGAAAGTTTCTTTGAGGAAATAATTGTTGAAAACTTAACCAATCTGGGGAAGGAAACACTCAGGTCATGGTATCGCAGGGGCCCCCTAAAAAAAGGAACCCCAGGAAGACAACACCAAGATGTGTAATAATTAAAATGGCAAAGATCAAGGGCAAAGAAAGGGTATTGAAAGCAACCAGAGAGACAAAAAAAGATTACTTATAAAGGAAGCCCCATCAAGCTATCAGCAGACTTCTCAACAGAAACTTTACAAGCCATGAGGGAATGGCATGATATATTCAATGTACTAAAATAGAAGGACCTCCAACCAAGAATTCTATACCCGGCAAGATTATCATTCAAATTTAAAGCAGGTATTAAACAGTTTCCTGATAAAGTTGGAGGAATTCACCACCACTATCCCAGCCTTGCAAGATATGTTGAAGGGACTGGTGTAGATGGATATGTCCCTAAGGCTAAATAGTTTTCACCAGTGAAAATAAACCCACAGTAAAGGTAGTAGACCAATCAATTACCAAGCAAGTATGAAACTAAAATGAAGCAAAAGAACCAAAATCAGCCATACCCAAAATCAGTCAAGGGATACACAAAAAGTACAGATTATGTACAAAAAGTGTGGAGGAAGAACAAGAATAAAAACAAAAGTACTTTTAGCTTGTGTTTGAAATAGAGTAATCAATTTAAAATAGACTGTTATGTAGTAAGGAAGCTATTTGAACCTTTGGTAACCACAAAACTCAAGCCTACAATAGATATACAAAAAAAATTACAGAGAAATCCATTCACAACACTAAATAAAACCATCAAATAACAGGAGTATAAGAAAGGAAGAATGGAACAGAGGAGTTATAAAAACAGCAGAAAACAATAAAATGACATTAAGTGCATATCTATCAGTAATCACCTTTAAATGTAAATGGACTGAATGAACCAATCAAAAGACATAGAATGTCAGAATGGATAAAGAAACAAGACCCATTTATATGGGGCCTAAAAGAGACTCATTTCAGACCCAAAGACATACACAGACTAAATTAAGTGAAGGGATGGGAAAAGATATTTCATGCAAATAATAGGGAGAAAAAAGTAGGAGTAGCTATACTAATATCAGACTAAATACATTTCGAAAACAAAGAAAGTAATGAGAGACAAAGAAGGACAGTACATAATGATAAAGGATCAGTCCAACAAGAGAATATAACCATTATAAATATCTATGAACCCAACATAGGAGCACCTAAATATATAAAACACATACTAACAGAATTAAAAGGGGAAACTTGTTGCAACACATTCATTTTAGGAGACTTTAACATACCACTCAAATCAATAGGTCAACCAGACAGAAAATAAATAAGGAAACACAGGCACTGAACACTACATTAGATCAGATAGACTAAATAGATTTCTACAGAACATTTCACCCGAGAGCAGCAGCATACACATTTTTCTCAAGTGTATGGTTTCATCTTGATATTTATGGGTATGTGTATGTACGATATACACTGTGTCTCCTGTCCTTTGTTTTTCTTTAAAAGCATGAACATGTAGAAAAAGAAGAAACACTGATAATTTCATACAAATACTTAAAATTCAAGTTCAGATTTATTTAATTGATTTTATATCTTTACCTCATTATAACCATGCCAGAACTCTTGGTTGTCAGCAAAATTATTTAATTGTTCACTTGATTTATCACACAGTACAAATATTATAGTCATCACAGAATAATAATACCAATACTAACACCACCACCAATAGTCGATCAGTGGTAATAGCTTGTGCTTACGGTATATTCTTCTAGGAATGGACAGTCTAATTATTATGCTTTAAACTTACTTGAAGTAGTTCATTTCTTTTGGCTTATACCACCAACTGGATATACAACTAAGTTCATTGGTTTAATTTTACTTTTGATTTTTTTGTTAATTTTTTAAAAATCATTGCATAATTATATAAAACATTTACATGGTTCTTCAGCCAAATCTCAAACGAAACTCCACTCAAAGAAGTGTCTTTTCTAGTGCCTTTTCAACTCTAGTCCTTCTCTCCCTCTTACATGGGTAACTAATACTATATATAAGTATATATATAGGTCTATATATATGGGGGGTTTTTTGGTAATGTGTTTACATTTAGTTAAGAGTTCTTGTGTTCATGTGGAATGACTAAAAGTCTAAAAATGTGATGATATTTTCCCATTTGTTTTGATCCCTCTCTGTTCTCCCTCATCTCTAAGATAAAAGTCTTAAGAGCTCAGTAGTAAAGAAAAGGCTTCAGAACCCCTAAGAACATCAATTCCAGTTCTTTATTTTTTGTCAGTGTGGGTAGGATGAGGGTTGTTCCTTGCAAAAATCTAATTATCACTTGTGAATTTTTCCTACATTAAATGCTTATAACTCTTACGGGCTATTTATTTAAAAGTAATAATTGTTTTGGGTCTTTTAAGAAATCTAAACCACCTATATTGACAGTATGATTAAACTATGTCTAATTATTTCTAGACTTCAGCCTAATACTGTCCGTAATTATAAGACATAAAGCTAAACATTTATTTTTTAAGAAATTTTATCTTTCTAGAGCCCTAGGCTTAGTTACCAGATTTTTGTTTTACACAAAAGCTTTAGTTTTTAATGATTATCATTTTTTTTGGTTAAACTAAAAAGGCCATCATCCGTCTTCTAAGTGAGGGTTTGAATTCTATTGCAATATCTTTCTTTATTTTTCAGGTTTACAATCCAATAATCACATTAACAGAGTGGTAAGTCATCCTACACTTCCTGTTACAATAACTGCTCATGAAGATAGACATATCAGATTTTTTGACAATAAAACAGGTAAGTAGATTCTTATTTTCTTTTGAGTCATATTAATAATAATGTAAATTTGAGATAGTAAAAAATGCTAATATAAGATATATTGGCCTTTTGGCTTCAAAATGCCAAGTTAAACCATTTTAAGTCAAATTTTTGCTTTACTTAATGTAACACACTTACAATATATGTTGTTTTATTGTTAAATATATAAAATACTTTGCCTGCCTATTACGATTATTTTCATGTCATGTTAATTAAATACAAACCCTTCCATTTGAAATTTTTTCCTTCACATCCTCTAGTGAATTAGTATAGTAGAAGAGGTCTCAATCTGGTGTTTGGCATTTCACATATGTTCTTAGAATTATTCTCAGGGTATGAAATGACGATATAGTGGAAATTGCTTACTGTCATTGTCCCTGTGTTTCTTTCTTTTTTTTTTTTACTATTTATTTATTCTTTTTTTAATATAATTTATTTTATTATCATTAATCTACAGTTACATGTGCCTGTATTTCTTTTTGTAAGGAAACTTAACCAGTTATATAGAAATCAAATCAGATTTTTTAATTGGGCATAGGATTGGTACTTCTCTGTCTCATCTGTCATTACCTAGAATGCTATATAAAATATTGTTTGCTCTCTTTCAGGAAAGGTCTGACAGCTAGAGATGCTTCTTTGAGGAGAAGCTAAAATAGTGGTATATTGAAAGACCTCCAAAATAAGAAACTTAAATATTAATTGCAACATTATTGGCAGGGCAACAGATGATCAAGCAAGGCAGCAGTTTAGACCTACAGATTTCTCTTTGAAGGCTATATGGGACATGGTCATAATTTTTATTCTTAAGAGTCTTACATAAATCTCTTTGTTCAAGTCACACTTTCATGGACAGATTACTTTTAACTCAGTAGAACAAGTTGAGAAGAAAATGGCTATTCACAGATCTATGTATTGCACAGGAAAGAAGATTCATATTCATGCGTATGTTCTCATTTTAACCTTATCAAATCAGTTCTTTCAACATTTTTATGAAGCCTAAAGATCTTCCTCTGCTTTAAGAGGCTAAGATAATTCCTTTTACTCTATTTCCAAAAATACTGCTTTTTATTAATTACTGAATATTTAGATTTGTAAGGGGAGGTTCAGAATTTTAGTAGTTAAATTAAAAGCAAGTAAGTCTAGGGTTGTATGGCAGAAATCAAGTAAATGGTAATAAAATTTTACTTAATAGCAAAAAGCCTATATATAGTCTTTCAGATTATTTTTAAATTTTTTACAATTTATTCATTGTTTTACTAGTCTAGTACCTTGTCTGTAGTGTGAAGCAGTAGGCTCTGAAGAATGGAGTTTCTTTCTAAATCAACTTCTCTCACACATACACAGATGTACAAACTTACAACACAGAGTTAAATTAAGCTCCCAAACTAGTAGTTACTGAAGAGGAGAGGTTAAGGAGGGTGGGTGGGAAAGGAGGGAGAAGGGAATTAAGGGGCACTATAGTTAGCACTCACAGTATAGGGAGGTCATGGGGAAGGCGGTACAGCATGGAGAAGGCAAGTAATGACTCTAGCATCTTACTATGCTGATAGTGAGTGCAATGGGCTAGGGGGTGAGGACTTGATAATATGGGTAAATGTTGAAACCACAGTGTCACTCATGTGAAAGTTTCATAAGATTGTATATCAGTGATACTTTAATTAATTAATAATTGAGCTCCAAATTGTGTTCAAATAAAATGTGTTCAAATTGGTAATTCATTTAAATGCAATAAACTAGAATATCCCCATAATTGGTACTGCTGTTGCTGGTTAGCTAAGTTGTTAATAGGATATTCTATCAAATGAATAGAAAATTTATTGAATTTTTTTATCTGAAACATCATAGAAATTGACACTGTGAATGGGTTCAATAAATATTTAGATTTTTAACAACAAAAGTATAATTAGCATTTTGGTATCTCCACTGGCTACACATAAAAAGATGCAGCTTCTGCTTTCTAGGTGCTTATTGTTGTCTAGGAAAAATAGGATATGTGTGTGCCTGTGCATGTGTGCACTTTCATACCTGCAGTAAAATAAATTTTGTTAGCAAAAGGAGTTTTCTTAGTGAGGATTTGAGCTTTTCCCTGAAGGAATGGTAAGATTTTTTTTTTTTGGTTTTGGTTTTAAGTGAAGGGAGTAGTAGTAAATTCCAGGACTCATTCATTCAGCAAAATTTATTTAGTGTCTGCAATATCCTTGGCACAGTTCTTGATGCTTGTTGAACAAAACAAAGAAAATGTCCTATTCCCTTGGAGCTTATCATCTACTGATAGATTGCTTACTGTGAGACATTTTTGTAGTTGATTTATATATATTAACATGTTTGCTCTTCTAATAAGTAAGGTAGATGAGTATACTATTATTATCTCCATTTTACAGTGGAAATAAAAGGCTTAGAAGAACTTAAGTCATTTGTGCAGTATTATACAAGAGAGAAGAGTTACAAAGTGAGAATTCAAACTCGTGGCTTGCTTCCAGAGTTCACATTTTTTACATCAGACTATTTCTTGTCTATTTCATAGAGGCCCACAATATTGATTACCCAAGTCTAAGGGTTTAATGTGCCAGGAGGGAGAACAGGTGACTTCATGTGTCCTCTGTTTCCTCAGTTATAGGAGGTGAGAATCTTTGTGGGGGAAGAGGGATAGTAGCAGAGGCATGAGGCCAAAGTACAATTGGTTAAATGTGAGAAGCTGCACAAGTATATGTTGATGAAGACAGGGTCCTAGTTCTTGGGAGGAGTCAAAAACTTGTGACTTCTATGATGACCAGTAGAAGCCCAGCTTCCAATGTGGTTCACTATTGCTCCTCTCTGTATGTGGTGAGGGGTGACTCACAGTTTGAAGTGACTTTGAGACTACATGGAGAAGAAGGGTTGCCTCTAAATTTAATTAACATTTGGCATGAAGGTTGGTTCAGTGCACAGGGAGGAGAGCTAGAGTTAAAACATGGAAAATTATAGCACTCTTAAAGGAATAGGTAAATCTGCTATTTGTATGAAAGAATTCTTTGGTTTAAGACATGTTAATTAAGGAGATGCAGGATCATTTTCTGGAAAGAAATCAGAACTATATCTGTGAAATAGGAGTTACTGGCATGGATTTGGCATTTTAAGTGAAGCTAATGATGCCTGGTATTTAACCCCTATTATTTTGAGATTACTCTTCTGGAGTCAACAATTTCATACTCTGAGTGTTTGTGGGGTTTTTAAAATAGGAATATTGAGAGGAATGGATTCTAGAACTGATAGATGAACTATGTTGGACTAAGCAATTAAAGACTATTATGTTAGAATGATTTTTCTGTTCCTCATGATAACAGAAGTATCTCTAAATGATTCTGTTAGTTTATCTTGACAAACACACAAATGTGGTTTCAAATGATGAGAGACTGATTGATTATGTCTTGAACAGGTGAGTGTTTAGGATTGCCAGAAAGTGCTTTGACTTAGCGGGCTTTTTGTGTGTGTGTGTGGTAACCTTTTGCACATTTAATTATATGGGATTTTATATTTAGGTCAACAGCTATAGGGCCATCGCAAATAAAACTATATCTATTTCATGTCCCAGTGTAATGTCACCGGGGACCAGAAGCAGTAAAGGATTGTAACTAATATTCTGGAGAAGGCTTCTATCTCTCATTAGGAGCAGTCCAGGCAGTACGTAATAAAGACTTATTACTGAATGAAAGGGGAGGAAATTTTTAAAGTGTCAGTATTTACTATTTTATTCCCTTCTTGGAATAATCAACTAAGTATTTGCATTCCATCCATTCAAAGCATATATTGCCAGTGCCAAGGCTGATGCTCTTGCCCCCAAGTATTTGTGCAGCACAACTTTGTATTCACAACTCGTATTTTAATTTCAACGTGCTCTGAATCCCATTGGCTTGCCAAACAGTGAAGATAGTCAATAACTTACATTTTCCAACAGAATGCTTTTGTTACTATTTGGGGAAATCTAGAATAATTTCTCTGATGTACTCCCTTTCTTATTTCTGTTTAACAATATGATTGACATTTCAAAGGTTGTCTATCAGATACTGTCAGATTCATGAAAGACCTTTTTTGGGGGCAACTGGGAAAGTTCTGCATTGGAATTAAAAGTCTCATTAAAATACTATAGTGGATGAACCTTGAAAACAGAAGACAGCGCAAAATACCACATGTCACTGCATGATTTCATTTGTATAAAGCACTCAGAATAGGTTGATCCATAAAGAAAGCAGATTAGTTGTTACCAGGGACGAGGAGGAGGGGAGAAATGGGAAGCTGCTGCTTAATACGTATGAGGTTTCCTTTTGCAGTGAACTAGAGAATGGTGTTGGCTGCATACTATTGTGAATGTTCTAAAAGCCACTGGATTAATGGCAATAAGTACATACCTACCGATAATCACCCTAAATGGAAATGGTCTGAATGCACCAATCAAAAGACATAGAATCACTGAATGGATAAATAAAAACCCCACTGATATGCTGCCTACAAGAGATTGACTTCAAACCCAAAGACATACACCGACTGAAAGTAAAGGGATGATAGGGAGAAAAAAGAAGGAGGTGCAGTACTTGTATCAGACAAAATAGACTTCAAACCAAAGTAACACGAGACAAAGAAGGACGTTACATAATGATAAAGGGGTCAGTCCAACAAGACGATATAACTATTATTAATATCTATGCACCCAACACAGGATCACTTAACGTATGTGAAACAAATACTAACAGAATTAAAGGGGAAATACAATGCAATGCATTCATTTTGGGAGACTTCAACACACCACTCACTCCAAAGGACAGATCAACCAGACAGAAAATAAGTAAAGAGACAGAGGCACTGAACCACGTATTAGAACAGATGGACCTAACGGACATAACACTCCATCTAAAAGCAACAGAATACACATTCTTCTCAAGTGCACATGGAACATTTTCAAGAATAGATCATATACTAGGCCACAAAAAGAACCTCAGTAAATTCAAAAAGATTATTGTACCAACCAGCTTCTCAGACCACAAAGCTATGAAACCAGAAATAAATTACACAAAGAAAATGAAAAAGCCCACAGACACATGGAGGCTAGATAACATGCTCCTAAATAATCAGTGGATCAATGACCAAATAAAAACAGATCAAGCAATATATGAAGACAAATGACAATAATTCAAAACCACAACATGTGTGGGACACAGCCATGGTCATGCTAAGCGGGAAGTATATTGCAATACAGGCCCACCTCAGGAAAGAAGAACAATCCCATATGAACAGTCTAAACTCACTATTAACAGAACTGGAAAAAAGAACAAATGAGGCCCAAAGTCAGTAGAGGTAGGGAATAATAAAGATTAGAGTAGAAATAAATAAAATCGAGAAGAATAAAAGAATAGAAAGAATCAATGAAAGCAGGAGCTGGTTCTTCGAGAACATAAACAAAATAGATAAACCCCTAGCCAGACTTCTGAAGAGAAAAGAGTCT
>JAVSCE010015998.1:0-67500 GCA_032199065.1 Smutsia gigantea
GAGCAAGAGAAACTCCATTTTAAAAAGGCCATCTTAAGAAAAAAGCCTCAACCCCGACCTAGTTCTAAGAAAACTTTGTTCCAGTTACTGGAAAAACCACCCATTGTTCCAGTAACCCTCACCCCAGATAGTTCCCTAGCAACGACCTCAAGGTCCAAATGCTCCTGTCCCTTAAAGATAACATACCTTACATGTTACATCAGCCGGCAGCTTAGCACCAGCCAGACTCAACCAATAAAGAATGTACAAGCCACTCTTACTTTAAATCATCCAATCAGCAGAGGCCAGGTGCAAGTTCCTTTCTTCCTGCACCTTGTAATGCATAAAAGCTTTGTCTGTCCTAGGCTCGGGGCTCACCTGCTGCATTGGTGAAGGTTGTGGGTCCGAGCTCGAGCTTGAAATAAATGACCCTTTTGTGTTTGCATCGGAATCAGCTCTTTGGTGGTCTCTCGGGGACCGTGGCTTGGGCACAACAAGTCATGCGAGTCCAGCCTATGGAGCCTTCAGAGGAGCCAGCAACTGGCTGCAATCATGTGAGAGACCTCAGCTGAGAACTGCGCAAGCCGAGCCCAGCCTAAGTACCTGGCCTACACAATTATGAACCATATAAAATATGTGTTGTTTTATACTACTAAGCTTTGGAGTAGTTTGCTACAAAGTACTGGTTACCAAAACAATTACTATAGAGCAAAGTAGAATTTATGGTAAACTAAAAACAAACAAACTATAAATTCATAATAATAAGCTGAAAACTAGAAATATGTTTTAAATGTATATTTATGCATCAAAAACCTAGGTCTGGAATATACAAAGAAAAAATTGTAAAAACTATAGAAAGAAATCAATAAAATCCACAATCAGAACATAACAGAAATTTCTCAGACAAAAGCAGACTTAGTGGACAAAAAGCTGTAAGAATTTAGAAGATTTGAATAACATGTTTAACCAGCATAAACATATGTATATACAATTTCTTTTTAACAAATAAAAGTGGATATGTAGTTTTTTCAAATACGTGTGACACATTGACCAAAAAAAATTGACAAAAATCACGTCCTCCTAAACTAAAATTTTCCACAGATTAAAAAAATTAATTAGGCCATTTTCACTGATGATGTGAATTTAGAAATCTACAATAAAAATGTGGTCAAAATCTGCATATACTTAAGGTTTCTAAATAATTTGTATCATGAAGAAAGTCAAATGGAAATGACAAACCATTTAGAATTAGAGACAATCCTGAAGAATATCGCTAAATTAGAATGCAAGAGGGGAAATTTGTGGCCCTAAATGAATCTATTAGACAAAAAAGATCGAAAAATAAATGGATTAATATTTTAAGAAATTTTATTTTAGCAACTGAATAGATAATTCCAAAGAAAAACGGAAAAAGGATGACAGAAAGACAAAGAGTAGGCTTACCAATATATCTGTATCTAAGGGCTGAGGTAACAAATTGTTCCAAACTCATGGCTTAAGAGGACGGAAAATTATCCTTCACAGTTCTGGAGTCCAGGAGTCTGAAATCAAGGTGTTGGCAAGATTATGCTTCCTATAAAGTTTTTAGCAGAGGATCCTTCCTTGTTTTTCCAGCTCTGGTGGCTCCAGTCATCCTGTGACTTGGGCAGCATCACTGCAGACTCTGCCTCTGTCTTCACATGCTCTTCTCTGGGTCTGGTTTTCTCCCCTGTCTCTAATAAGAGCACTTGTCATTGGATTTCAGGCTTGTCAGATAACCCAGGATGATCTCATCTGAAGATCCTTAAATTGATTAAATCTTTTTTTCAAATGAGGTCACATTCATTTGGGGTTAGGATGTGAACATTTCTTTTGGGGACCACTATTTAACCCACTACAAGCAATAAAATCAAAAGATGGTTTTCAGAAATACTAACCAAGTTCCCTAAATTAAGAGATTAGTTAAAGTTCAAGTTAAGAGAATAATTTCTAAAAATTAGCACTCACTCATGATAAACATTGTGAGCTGGGAAGACAAGTCTTTCTTAAGGAGCATCTTCCTGAATTCCTGATCAGGGTGATACTTTAGCAAAGTCACCATCCAAGCCAAGAATGCTCATTCTTACCACTACTTTTCTACATGGCCCTGGAGATACTCTACTACATACAGTAAGATTAGAAGTATTAAAATGTACACACATTGAACAGGGGCTGTACTGTAATGTATCCAAGATGTAACTAGAAAGTCAAATAGAGCAGGGCAAACACTGAAAAGATATTAGCAAAGGAAATTATCAGTTTTTTCTGTATGACAGAGACTTAGGAAATGTAATAGGGAAAAAAGATTATGTTCAAAATAGTAACACTAAATTTAAGGTGTCTACAATACTAGCTAACTAAAATAACCATAGTCTCTATGGAGAAAACGAAAAATTAGTGAAATCCAAAAAACAAAAATGGACGTAGAGGTAATTATGTTCATGAGAAGACTCAGTATTATGAAACTGTTGATTCTACACACCTTTTAAAAAACTTGGCAGAAATTTAAAGTTTGTTGGTGTCACAGGTAGGTGAGGGTCTGAGCACAGAGCTGTCATGTGCTGCTGCATGTGGGTGGGTGGACGGAGGGTCTAAGTGCAGGCACCTGGATGCCATTTTGGTAGTAATGACATTTAAATTCTACTACTGGAAATTCTACTACTGATGTTTACTCTCAAGAAATACTTTCAAATGAACAAAGGGAAGCATATTTAATGATGTTCAATCTAAATGCCCATCAGTAAGGGAACAACTAAAAAATATGTTGCTATATTCATATGATAAGATTCTAATTAACAGTTTAAAGTTGACTTATGTGATTTGATATGCATACAGCACTTGAAAATTTAAGTTGTAGAATATGTGCAGTTCGATGCCATTCACCTCAGGAACACAAAACACAGCAATCATTCTTAGTGGATCCATCTATGTGTACATAAGTAGAGAAGGCTCTGGAATGGTACATACCAGACTCCTTATAATAGTTATGTTTCAGAGTGATTTCAAACTTCAGTATTATCTGTTACAGGTTTTAAAAGGAGGATTTATTTTTGTTTGACATGACTACTTAAAAAATAATAGGGATGCGCAATCCAAGAAAACATGGGAAAGACTTTTAAGTGAAAAGATTCAAATTTAAATTCTCTTGACAGGAATAGGTAATTTGAAGTTATTCATGAAGCATACTTCCCTCAGCGAACATTTGTTAGCACTACTCTCTTTAATACCACATCTCAGCAGAGGATCACTGTGGAAGCATGGCAGTGCCTTATTGAATGGAATCAGTTTTATTTCTGTATAAGGATAAAATAGAATGTAATTAAGTCAAACACTACTTTGTCTATTTCAGTTTATTTTACCTCTGCATGAGCAGTGTAGAATCAGAACATTGGTTATATATGTAAGAGCAAATCATATGTCTTTTCAAAATGGAGAATCCCCATCAGCACGTCTACACCATCATCAGCAGAACTGGAATCCACAACCCCCTCCTGCCCTCACGTCCAGCCTCCCTCTTCTTCAGAAAATGAGTCTGCATCACTTAGTAAGAAGACCCCAGCTGTTTTAAAATCAGGGCTGGTTGGCGTTTTCAGGGTTCAGGATGCGCTGTGTGAAGTGGGTGTAGCTGCTGAGCTGATCCTGAAGGTCTGGGTGCAGGAGGGCACGGGGAGGACGGTCCGGTAGCAGGAGGGAGCGAAGGTGCGATTGGGACAGTGGCAGGGGACTGCCTGGCCCTTGGGCTCCGGAGGTGCGGGGAGGATTGGGGGTGAAGCGGGCCTGAGGTTGTCTGAGGCCGTGGTTGGTTGGAAGGTCTGAAGTCGTAGATTTCAGCACCTCGGAGAAGGTCAGGGGTGATGGGCCACAGGCGCGGGGGAACATCGGGTCAGGCCTGGGCCCTGGTGCGGGACACCGGTAAGCCTGTCTGGAAGCTACACTAGTTTAACGGAGGTGAGGCCAGAGCCTTTGATAGCCCTAAAGGGCGAGTTGTCCGGGCCCTGCGGCGGCCAGGCGGCCTCTGTGGGGCTGCCCCTTGGGGGCTGGAGATCCTCGGGAGCCGGGGCGGGCAGCGCAGGGCCAGCGCCTTCCCGGGGTGCACCGCCACTCACCAGCCCCCGCGCGTGTTCCGGAAGCGAGGCGGCGGGGCGCCGGAGGGCCAGAAGCTGCTGGGCGCGCACGGCCCCGGGAGGGCAAAGCCCGCCCCCGCTCCCGCCCTCGCCCGCTCAAGGCTTCCTTTCTGCGCGGCCCTGGGAGGAGGAGGCTTGGCGGGAGAGCCCCAGCTCAGGGGCGGAATCGCCTCCCAGCCGCCGCCCCTGCCAGTCTGAGCTGCTCACTGCCAGCCTGACCCCCTGCGTGCTGAGGCGGCTGAGCCCCGGGCGCCAGCACGCTCCTCCGGGTAGGGCTACCCCGCGTGCTCCTCACAGCGTGACCGGGCAGGCAGGCAGAGCCCCCGCCTGTTCCCCTTCTTCAGCTGATACACACGTTCCAGGAGGGCTTTGTCCTCCCTTGGGAATCCATCAGCTGGACACCCCTTCCCCCACAACCATAGGTACAAGCGCGGGGCAGGGCTCTGGATAACCTACAGGTGACATGGATTTGGGCTGCTCTCCCCTGCAATATCCTTGTACTCTCAGGTCTTGCCCCGGGGCAACCCCAGACATTGCAGTTTCATTTTTGGAAAGGCTGCTGCTGGGCAGTCCCGCCGTATGATCTGGGGGATCGAGGACCCAGCCCGTCATGGGGAGTGCAGGACCCAGGTACCAGGGCCTCCTGGCAACACTCCAGGAACAGTTTCTTGATACGCACAAAGCTCTCTGCTGAAGACAGTGTCCGTGCTCCAGAAACCCCGGGGCTAGCCTTGTGTTTTGTCTGGGGCCTGACTAAGCTGAAGAGTACATCTTTTCTCTTCTTATTTATTTATTTATGCCACCGACACCTCCAAGATTGTGGGGATCTACAGCTCATATGGCGGAAGCCTCCGTGCCAGCTGGTGCCAGCCTGGACCTGCAGCAGAGCTGTGTTGTGTTGCAAACTTCTCTCAGAGCTGCTGCCTTTCATGTCACCAGGTATATGGGCTGCAGCAGCAAGTGAATATTGTTTGTTCCATGTGAATGTTGTTTCTGATCCTCTTTTCTGATTGATCCCGAGAAGGATGCTCTTGCTAAATCAATAGCCATATACCATGTAGATGAGGCCATGCTGATCTGTTTCAGTGAAGACACACCAGGGTCCATCTGGTTTCCACAGGATCCATCCTGGTGAATCAAACGGAGATATGACAGCGAACACCACGCTGTATCCTTGAGATCGTCCAGAGTGGCACTAACCTCTGCCATCCTCTTCTCACCTCCACGTGCAATATTTTTTTTACTATCTTGGGGGTTCAGTTGTAGAGACTTCCTTTGAGAGACTGTGGCATTCTGGAGGCATTAATTGCTGGGAGCAGCTGCTAACCGCCCTCCTTGCAATGGAAGGTGAGCGTTTCCTGAAGAGCCATGTGCCACCCTGTCCACATCTGTGGGCTTGACCTCAGGGAGTATGTCTACCACTTAAGAAGCCTAGTGGATGGAGTGTGGATAGAACATGGGATCGAGGGAGAAAGCTGCTCAGGTCTGTCTCAGCAACTGTCTACTTGTTTGATTTGGGGAACTTATTGCACACTCTCCCCTAGTTTCCTTAAGTATAAACAAAAGAATAATTTGTAACATGTCTCAAGGGGATCTTATGAGAGGTAAATGCAAAGAAACATGAGCATGTTTGTGTTGCAGTGAACATGCATGCATGTGTGTAAACATGTGCACACACACACACACACACACACACACACACACACACACACAGGCATTATTTCTGTGAACTTGGTTTTCACCCAGTTGCTCAATACTGGCAGTATCGAGTGTTTTCCTGTTTCTAGATATTGTGCTAAATACATTTAATCAGGCCTTAGAAATGGGGTCATTAATCTATTTTTTGGTGAGGCCATAGAACCATAGAGAGGTGAATTCTGGCTGGTGACAAAGGCAGGAAGTGCGAGACAGTATCAGGGTGACTTCTCAGCCAGGGTCTTAGGAGGAGCCATGAGCAACGGTAGCTGAAGGTCACATCAGGCTCAAGGTCACATCAATCTTAAAGCAGCAAAGACTTTTAAAGTTCAAGGAAAAGAAAATAACAAGAGTCACAAGGGAAGATGCCTTCATACTCTGAGCTTTGCTTGTCTGCTCTGCTGAGGCCACTGTGACAGCTCCCTCAAGGGTCTGACAAACATTTCACACAGAATCTGCCCGCAACAGAATTGTGACTACCCGTCCCACAACTGCTTCTCCCTCAGTCTTCACTATGCACTCACTCGCCTAGGGGAAAATCTAGGAACTTTCTGTCTACCATCCCCATATCCAGTCCATCAAGAAGTCTCCTGTGCTAACTCCAAAATAAGACTAGATTCTGACAACCAGTCTCTGTGCTCATCCTTTTCCCTTGTCACTCTCATGGGGACTTCTGTAGCTTTCCAGGGGGCTCCTGGCCTATCCTGCTGCCCACTTGCCAGCGCCTCACAGAGCAGATGGAGAATCTTCAAGTTGACTTGGTGACATCACTTCCTCACTCCCAGTGTCCCAAGACCCTTGCTGCACCTTGATTGAAATCCCAGCTCTTTATCACAGCCTATAGGCCCACCTACCCATCTGTGGTTAGGCTGGAGACTGCACAGAGGGGGAGAGGGAGGGGCTGGCAAGTGACTGGAGTCAAGTTGCTGTGGTCCTGGACTATGTGGGTGACCATTGAAGTAGAGTAGTTCAAAAAAAAAAAAAGGCTGACTTCTCAAAATTCTATTAATTTTTTTCTCAGAATTGATTTCTTCTGCAATTTTTTTCTTTCAAGACAAAGCCCAAAATACCACAAACAACCCCACTCTACTTTGCTTGCTTGCAATTTCTATATAATTCCAATGAAAAAAAAACAAAATTAAAACTGTCATGTTTATAGTATAAATATTGAGCAACCTTCAGTTAGAAGGAACAAAGGACACACCAGTGACAGCATCAGTTACGTTCGCAATGTGTGTGTAGGTGTCAGAGCAACTTAGTTGAGAAGCTGTTGCTGTTTTATTACCACAGACATAGCACGAGAGCTTTGGTGCTTTATCTGTCTTCTATCTGCTTCTAACACGGATGATATCTATAGCAACCAAGATGTATAATTGCCATGCCACCACCACTCTCGTTAAACTCTATGAAAGAAAAATGAGGTCTCGTTCTCTCTCTCTCTGTCTTAAGCATTGCAGTGCCATGAGTATGGAACGTGTCACAAATGTAGGATTGAAAATATATATGGATTAAACACTAAGTGAGGTTTTGAATGACTAAGTAACTAGACCAGTGGTCTCTTTGTATTCGGGTTGCAAAAGAATCGATCTTGATTTCTGTCTTTCCTTCATCCCCACATGAGGTATACATTAGGAGTATAATGCAGAATGTAGTACAGGTAGAAAAAGAAAGGAGCTGATGTCCAGGTTTTTATATTAAGGGCTTCTGTTTGTGGGTCCTGGGTAGTGAAAGTAGAATAGTTTGGTTTAAGGGGTTGAGCTGCTGACCATGGATCCATATTGCCCTGAACCTGGGTAGCGGTGGTCACTGCTGTGGATATGTGCAGTTGAGAGAACAAGCTGGAAGGATGTCATAACGCTCCTGCCCCATCCCAAGACGTGTACCATTTGGGGACTATTTTCCTAATTATTTTATATCTAGGCATCACTTTACTATAATTTATCAATATATTTGTTCAAGTAAACTCACTGTTTAAAAACACTAAATGTTAGCCTCATCTAAGCAGCAATACCCATATATCATAGTTTTAATGCACTACTTGTATTTCTAACACCGCTGAAAGGAGCACATAATTGATCATTCTACCTAGAGCAGCCCCTGCCACCCACCACCCTTCATTCCCCACACTTTGCTCTGCTTGGTTTCTTGCCAGCAAGGTTGTCAGCACTGAACCTTATGCTACGTCTTTATTTATGCCTCTTTTCTTTTTTACCCTCCAGAAGGAATATGGGAGCTTTGTTTTGTCCCCGCGGCTTCTCCATGTCTACTCCAGCAAGGGGTGCACAGTAGGCACTTAGCTACTATTTAGCGAAGTAGTGTAGAAATGAATTATGGGTCTCTGGGTCCCATGTTGAACACTTAGCTGAAGTCTTGGCTGTGCTGCGGCCTAGCCCACCTCCTCAATCTCCCACCTGCCCCCCCACCCCACCCACTGAGCCTGCAAAGGCATCTGGACGGGAAATAGGGGACTGTATGGGCAGTCTGGGTGCCTGTATAGTATCTCCCTACACTCTGTGCAATTGGCCCAGATGGCTTTTACTCTGCTGGGGACAGGTTCAGAAATGCCGTCCAAAGCCACCCATGCCCCTGGATACAGTTATCCCTTCAGGGGGCATGTGACCCATGTACATCAGTGAATTTCAAGGAGAGGTTTCTAGGAAACATTTTTAAGTCTTTAGAACCTCCAGTAAACCAAGGGGCTTTACTCTGAGATAGAATAGTGGAGAGTCGACTCCGGGAAGGAGGCGGGAAGCCCAACTTCGAACTTCAGTCATGTTAATTTTTGCCTGTGTGAGCCTTGACATTCTGTAGCCTGCTTGAGTCCACAGCTGTTAAATGTAAAGTGGCATATTTATCTGCACTCTCAAAGTCACAGAGTTATTGGAAATTAAGGTAGAAAATTCATAGTAAAATGTTCTACAGAGTATAAAATGCAAATAACATCCTTTGTTTTGTTCTTAAAAGATGGTTAGAAACATGTAGCTTGGTGTCAGCCTGTCTTCCCTCACAGCCTATGTGGGTTTGCCTGCCTCTGTTTTGTGCTTTGGGGCAAGGCTGGTATGGGAGAACAGAGTAAAGGGGACATACACAGAAGTATTTCTAGAAGTGGTAAAGGACAGTTTGATGGGTGCTCATTCATGCTACCTGGCTCTTCCTGGCAGAGTTCCTATGACCTGCAACACGGATCTGAGGTATGTCACTGTCAGTAATCAGGGAGAAAACAAAAGGCCCCCAAGGTTACTTTAAAAAACGTTTTATACTCCTGTGTCAAGGTGAAGAAATTCATGCTATCCAAGTCTTTGTTTCCTTCTCTTCACTGTTTTACACATGAAAACCTAAGTTACCCTTTAGGTGGGAAAACATCAAAATATACAACACTAGAGATTGGTCAAGTAAGTTATTACACATGCAAAAGATACAACTATTAATTGATTCTTGAGTTTTAGCAACAGGGAATTGCTTATGCTATTGTAATAAGTGAAACAATACAGAAGCATATCCACAGTATGTAGAAGCTGTATACCTGGGTATTACCTACATACATAGCACACATACACATGTACATGCACATTCATACACAGAAAATAAAACAAGAGCTATATTGAAATCTTAACAGTGATTATTTTGACTGACAAGACCAGAGGCAAATTTTCCTTTTTTTTCAAAATTTTCACAAATGTTCTTTTATTGTTTTTCTAATTCAGAAAAACCATAGTTATTGAAAGTAAAATTATGTAATGGGAGAGGAAAAATCCATTAGTGAATACTATTATGGTATCTTATCTGCGCCCGAGTTCCCTAGCGAATAAGAATTACTTAAAAAAAATTTAGTATCCTAGTTTATTTATTTTTAATAAAGATAATAACAGAGACATTATGTTAATTTCAGGTGTACAACATAATAATTTGACATTTGTATATATAGTGAAATGCTCACCACAATAAGTCTAGTTAACTTCCATCACCATACATAGTTACAAATCTTCCTTTTCTTGTGATGAGAACTTTTGAGATCTACTGTCTTAGCAACTTTCAGATATAAAAGACAGTATTAACTAGAGTCACATGCTGCACGTTACATATTCCTGGCTTATTTATTTCATAACTGGAGTTTGTACCTTTTGACCCCTTCACCCATTTCACCCGCTCCTTCATCCCCAGCCCTTTGACAATCTGTTTTCTATATCTATGAGTTTGTTTGTTTTTAGATTCCACATGTAAGTGAGATCATAGAGTATTTGTCTTTCTCTGATTTGTTTCACTTAGTGTAATGCCCTCAAGGTCCCTCCATGTTGTTGCAAATGGTAAGATTTCTAAGGATTACTTTTGGACATGGACTTTGACATAATACCCCAAAGTATGAGGACGAGGACAAAACTCAAATCACTGAGAAGGCTGAGTAGTATTCACTATTTGCCTTCCCCTCAGGCTCTCATTAGGATCTCCACATTTTGGCCTTGGAACTTAGGTAAATTCAAATAACTTAGGGAGTCACTTTATGGGCAATGGTAAGTTCATATAACTTACAGTTTAGAATCATCCCAGTGTATTTTCTTAAGTCAGAACTCTGGAAAATTCACACATCTTGAATTTTCCTGTTGTACAGCCCAAATCTCAGTTTGAAAGTAGTGCCTGGGAAATGTACAGACCCTAGTTTATATTTGCATTTAACTATACTAAATCTACTATCTAAATATACATAACCATATTACAAATTTGTGTATATGATACAATTACATAAACTAATATAGTATAAATAAATTTACTAAATATAAAATTAAGGGTTAAAATATTTATCTTTCCAGTACTTTAAAGTCTCTTTTACATATTTGTCAAATAAAACAAAATTTAAGAATTCAGTTTTAATCATTACCTAAGGTTTTTGTTTGTCTGTTTTGTGTTTTATTTGTTAATTCCAGGATCATGGACCTCTACTTGACATACATTTATTTTCCATAAAAATCCCATTTTCTTCTGAAGCTTCATTCTTTCTCTGTGACTCCAATGTTCACAGCTCCAACGTGACCTAGTTCTTCAGTTACAGTGCCACTTTTTCTTTTTTTTTAAATTATTTATTAAGATATTATTGATATACATTCTTATGAAGGTTTCACATGAAAAAACAATGTGGTTACTACTTTTACCCATATTATCAAGTCCCCCCCAAACACCAATGCAGTCACTGTCCATCAGTTTAGTAAGATGCCCCAGATTCACTGTTTGCCTTCTCTGTGCTACACTGTTTTCCCTGTGACCCCCCCCACACCATGTGTACTAAACTTAATACCCCTCAATCCCCTTCTCCTTCCCTTCCCACCCACATTCCCAAACCCCTCCCCTTTGATAACCACTAGTTCCTTCTTGGAGTCTGTGAGTCTGCTACTATTTTGTTCCTTCAATTTTGCTGCGTTGTTATACTCCACAAATGAGGGAAATCATTTGGCACTTGTCTTTCTCCTCCTGGCTTATTTCACTGAGCATTAATACCCTCCAGCTCCATCCATGTTGTTGCATATGGTAGGATTTGTTTCTTTCTTATGGCTAAATAGTATTCCATTGTGTATATGTACCACCTCTTCTTTATACATTCATCTACTGATGGATGCTTAGGGTGCTTCCATATCTTGGCTTTTGTAAATAGTGCTGCGATAAACATAGGGGTGCATATGTCTTTTTGAATCTGAGAAGTTGTATTCTTTGGGTAAATTCCAAGGAGTGGGATTCCCTGGTCAAATGGTATTTCTATTTTTAGTTTTTTGAGGAACCACCATATTGCTTTCCACAATGGTTGAACTAGCTTACATTCCCACCAGCAGTGTAGGAGGGTTTCTCTTTCTCCACATCCTAGCCAGCATTTGTTGTTCTTAGTGTTTTGGATGCTGGCCATCCTTACTGGTGTGAGGTAATATCTCATTGTGGTTTTAATTTGCATTTCCCTGATGATTAACGATGTGGAGCATCTTTTCATGTATCTGTTAGCCATTTGAATTTCTTCTTTGGAGAATTGTCTCTTCATATCCTCTGCCCATTTTTTAATCCAGTTATTTGCTTTTTGGGTGTTGAGGCATGTGAGTTATTTATATATTTTGGATATTAACCCCTTGTCAGATGTCATTTACAAATATATTCTCCCATACTGTAGGATGCCTTTTTGTTCTGTTGATGGTGTCCTTTGCCTTACAGAAGCTTTTTAGTTTGATGTAGACCCATGTGTTCATTTTTGATTTTGTTGCCCTGGCTCGAGGAGATGTGTTCAGGAAGAAGCTGATCATGCTTATATTCAGGAGATTTTTGCCTATGTTTTTTTCTAAGAGTTTTATGGTTTCATGACTTACATTCAGGTCTTTGATCCATTTTGAGTTTACTTTTGTGTATTGGGTTAAACAATAATCCAGTTTCATTCTCTTGCATGTAGGTGTCCAGTTTTGCCAATACCAGTTGTTGAAGAGGCTGTCATTTCCCCTTTGTATGTCCATGGCTCCTTTATTGTATATTAGTTGACCATATATGCTTGGGTTTATATCAGGGCTCTCTAGTCTGTTCCATTGGTCTATGGGTATGTTCTTGTGCCAGTACCAAATTGTCTTGATTACTGTGGCTTTGTAGTAGAGCTTGAATCAGGGAGCGTAATTCCCCCAGCTTTATTCTTCGTTCTCTGGATTGCTTTTGCTATTTGGGGTCTTTTGTGGTTCCATATGAATTTTAGAATGATTTGCTCTAGTTCATTGAAGAATGCTGTTGGTATTTTAATACGAATTGCATTAAATCTGTAGACTGCTTAAGACAGGATGGCCATTTTGACAATATTAATTCTTCCTATACGTGAGCATGAGATGTGTTTCCACTTATTGGTATCTTCTTTAATTTCTCTCATGAGTGTCTTGTAGTTTTCAGAGTATAGGTCTTTCACTTCCTTGGTTAGGTTTATTCCTAGGTATTTTATTCTTTTTGATGCAACTGTGAATGGAACTGTTTTCCTGATTTGTCTCTCTGCTAGTTCATTTTTAGTGTATAGGAGTACCACAGATTTCTGTGCCTTAATTTTGTGTCCTGCAACTTTGCTGAATTCAGATATTAAATCTAGTAGTTTTGGAGTGGAGTCTTTAGGGTTTATTATGTACAATATCATGTCATCTGCAAACAGGGACAGTTTAACTTCTTCCTTACCAATCTGGATGCCTTTTATTTCTTTGTGTTGTCTGATTGCCGTGGCTAGGACCTCCAGTACTATGTTGAATAGAACTGGGGAGAGTGGGCATCCTTGTCTTGTTCCTGATCTTCAAGGAAAAGCTTTCAACTTCTTACTGTTAAGTATAATGTTGGCTGTGGGTTTGTCATATATGGCCTTTATTATGTTGAGGTACTTGCCCTCTATACCCATTTTGTTGAGAGTTTTTATCATGAATGGGTGTTGAATTTTGTCAAATGATTTTTCAGCATCTATGGAGATGATCATGTGGTTTTTGTCTTTCTTTTTGTTGATGTGGTAGATGATGTTGATGGATTTTTGAATGTTGTACCATCTTTGCATCCCTGGAATAAACCCTACTTGATCATGATGGATAATCTTTTTGATGTATTTTTTAATTCGATTTGCTAATATTTTGTTGAGTATTTTTGCATCTATGTTCATCAGGGATATTGGTCTGTAATTTTCTTTTTTTGTGGTGTCTTTGCCGGGATTTGGTATTAGAGTGATGCTAGCTTCATAGAATGAGTTTGGAAGCATTCCCTCCTCTTCTACTCTTTGAAAAACTTTAAGGAGGATGGGTATTAGGTCTTCACTAAATATTTGATAAAATTCCGTGGTAAAGCCATCTGGTTCAGGGGTTTTGTTCTTAGTTTTTTTATTACAAATTCAATTTCGTTGCTGGTAATAGGTCTGCTCAGATTTTCTGTTTCTTTCTTGGTCAGCCTTGGAAGGTTGTATTTTTCTAGATAGCTGTCCATTTCTTCTAGGTTATCCAGTTTGTTAGCATATAAATTTTCATAGTATTCTCTAATAATTCTTTGTATTTCTGTGGTGTCCATAGTGATTTTTCCTTTCTCATTTCTCATTCTGTTTATGTGTGTAGACTCTCTTTTTTTCTTCATAAGTCTGGCTAGGGGTTTATCTATTTTGTTTATTTTCTCAAAGAACCAGCTCCTGCTTTCATTGATTCTTTCTATTGTTTTATTCTTCTCGATTTTGTTTATTTCTGCTCTGATCTTTATTATGTCCCTCCTACTGACTTTGGGCCTCATTTGTTCTTCTTTTTCTAGTTTCATTAATTGTGAGTTTAGACTGCTCATATGAGATTGTTCTTCTCTCCTGAGATAGGCCTGTATTCCAGTATACTTTCCTCTTAGCACAACCTTCGCTGCATCCCACAGATTTTGCAGTGTTGAATTATTGTTGTTATTTGTCTCCATATATTGCTTGATCTCTGTTTTTATTTGGCCATTGATCCATTGGTTATTTAGGAGCATGTTGTGAAGCCTCCATGTGTTCGTGGGATTTTTGATTTTCTTTGTGTAATTTATTTCTAGTTTCATACCTTTGTGGTCTGAGAAACTGGTTGTTACAATTTCAATTTTTTGAATTTACCAAGGCTCTTCTTGTGGCCTAGGATATGATCTATTCTTGAAAATGTTCCATGTGCACTTGAGAAGAATGTATATTCTGCTGCTTTTGGGTGTAGAGTTCTGTAGATGTCTGTTAGGTCCATCTGCTCTAATGTTTTATTCAGTGCTTCTGTCTCCTTACTTATTTTCTGTCTGGTTGATCTGTCCTTTGGAGTGAGTGGAGTGTTGAAGTCTCCTAGAATGAATGCATTGCATTCTATTTCCCCTTTTAATTCTATTAGTATTTGTTTCACATATGTAGGTGCTCCGGTGTTGGGTGCATAGATATTTATAATGGTTATATCTTCTTGTTGGATTGACTCCTTTATCATTATGTAATATCCTTCTTTGTCTCTTGTGACTTTCTTTGTTTTGAAGTCTACTTTGTCTGATACAAGTACTGCAACTCCTGCTTTTTTCTCCCTATTAGTTCATGAAATATCTTTTTCCATCCCTTCACTTTTAGTCTGTGTATATGTTTGGGCTTAAAGTGAATCTCATAGGCAGCATATAGATGGGTCTTGTTTTATTATACATTCAGTGACTCTCTGTCTTTTGATTGGTACATTCAGACCTTTTACATTTAGTGTGATTATCGATAGGTATGTTCTTATGGCCATTGCAGGCTTTAGATGCATGGTTACCAAAGGTTCAAGGTTAACTTCCTTTCTATCTAAGAGTCTAACTTAACTCACTTAATATACTATTGCGAACACAATCTAAAGCTTCTTTTTTTTTCTTCCTCCTTTTTCTTCCTCCTCCATTGTTTATATATTAGGTATCATATTCTGTATTCTTTGTCTATCCCTTGATTGACATTGGGGATAGTTGATTTAATTTTGCATTTGCTTAGTAATTAACTGTTCTACTTTCTTTACTGTGGTTTTATTACTTCTGGTGACAGCTATTAAACCTTAGGAAAACTTCCATCTATAGTAGTCCCTCCAAAATACACTGTAGAGATGGTTTGTGGGAGGTAAATTCTCTCAGCTTTTGTTTATCTGGAAATTGTTAATCCCTCCTTCAAATTTAAATGATAACCTTGCCTGATAAAGTATTCTTGGTTTGAGGCCCTTCAGCTTCATTGCATTAAATACATCATGCCACTCCCTTCTGGCCTTTAAGGTTTCTGCTGAGAAGTCTGATGATAGCCTGATGGGCTTTCCTTTGTATGTGATCTTATTTCTCTCTCTGGCTGCTTTTAATAGTCGGTCCTTATCCTTGATCTTTGCCATTTTAATTACTATATGTGTTGGTGTTGTCTTCCTTGGGTCCCTTTTATTGGGAGATCTGTGCATCTCCATGACCTGAGAGACTATCTCCTCCCCCAGATAGGGGAAGTTTTCAGCAATTACCTCCTCAAAGACACTTCTATCGCTTTTTCTCTCTCTTCTTCTTCTGGTACCTCTATAAAGCAAATGTTCCATTTGGATTGGTCACACATTTCTCTTAATATTGTTTCATTCTTAGAGATCCTTTTTTCTCTCTGTGCCTCAGCTTCTTTGCATTCCTCTTCTCTAGTTTCTATTTCATTTATTGTCTCCTCCACTATATCTAATCTGCTTTTAAAACTTTCCATTGTATGTTTCATTTCTGATACTGTGTTCCGTAATGATTGGATCTCAGATCAGAATTCCTCCCTGAGTTCTTGAATATTTTTCTGTTACCTCCATGAGCATGTTAATAATTTTTATTTTGAAATCCCTTTCAGGCATATTCATGAGGTTGATTTCATTTGAATCTTTCTCAGGGGTTGTATTCATACTCATAATTTTACTTTGAACCAGGTTCCTTTGGCATTTCATATTTGTATATGGTGCCCTCTAGTGCCCAGAAGCTCTATTCTCTGGAGCTGCTGAGCTCCTGAAGCAATGGGGAGGGTGTTGGTGCCTGGGGGGTAGGAAAGAGCTGTTTCCTGCTTCCCGGCTGCTGTGCCTGTCTCCACTGCCAGAACAAGTGGGCTGAGCACACAGGCATAAGCCTCTATGCTTTGTGTTTGTAGCTGCTGTAGACAGGGCTTCCCTCTGGCTGCCCTAATGCCAGGGTAGGGTTTGCCAGTTCGTGAGCCAGGTGGGGCTGGCTGGGAGAAAGGCACAGTAGACTGCTTATCACAGAGGGGGTCCTTCCATCTGTGTAGCCAGCCTGGGAGCTGGAACACCTGAAGATCGTGAAAGTTCCCAACCTGCTGGGAAGAGTGTACCTGGACAATTTTGTCTACCTGTCCTTTCTCCTGAGCAATAAGCTCTGTGCGATCCTTGCCCCTTAGCAGCTCTATTGCTATTAGGAAGTCTCTCAGACCGCCTGCCTTTCTTTTGTCCCAGAGCAGCCGGATATGGATCCCTACTTTCCACAAGTGGCTAAAATCTCAGTCTCTTCAGGTATTCTGCCTGTCTTAGCTTTCCAACCCCCTAATCACAAGAGTACCATGAAAACACCATGATATGTAGGTTTGTGCTCCCAGATAAGATCTCCGGAGTTAGGTATTTAGCAGTCTTAGGCCTCCGCTCCCTCCTTGCTCTGTTTCTTTTCCTCCCCCCAGGAGAGCTGGGGTGGGGGAAGGGCTTGGGTCCCGCCCAGCCATGGCTTTGGTATGTTACCCTGTTCTGTGAGGTTTATTCTTTTCTCCAGGTGTATGTAGTTTGGTGCAGTCCTCTTTCTTGTTGCTCTTTCAGGATTGGCTCTACTAGTTATATTTTCATATTATATGCAGTTTTAGGAGGAAGCCTCTGTCTCACCTCTCACACCAGTATCTTTTCCAGTGCCACTTTTTCAACTGCCTTGTATACATCTGGATTTGGATTTCCCACCTGCACCTTAATGCTTTTGATCAACATAGTGCTTTGAAGTTTCTGCTCCAAGTGCCTGTCTCCCTGATTCCTATGCATTCTTGTTATCATCATCCAGGTCACCCACCAACAAAGTCTGGGAAATATATTTGATTTGTATGTAATTTATGACCAATAATGTTTTTTATTCTTCACCACAATCCTATGAAGTGGATCCTAATGTCCTAATGTTACAGATAAGAACACTGAGGTGTGAAAACTTTTAAGGTTAAAAAAGTGATAGAACTAGGGTTTGAAACTGGATCTGGCTTCAGAATCTGGGTGCATAACCATTATACCAAGCTGTCCCTCAACTAGTTAGATTCCAGGGAAATACTCTTCATTCATGTATTCCTCATTCCAAAATGATTTTGTGGGTCTCTGGGCATTGGGCTAGTTGCTGTAGTAAAGAAGATCAACAACCCTGTTTTTGACCAAGTTTAAAGTAAGAAAGTTGTAGGGTGGTCTTTACCTGAAGCTTTTAAGCAGTAGCATTGTCATGAATTTCTGAGGTGAGCTGAAGAAAGGGATCAGTGTGGCTGATTTGCCAGCGTCCTTTGGATGCACAAGAGCCAGGCTGGGATGAGATTCATGAAATTCTAGATACTCCTTGCTGAATGACTTTCTAATACTCTCCTGGCTTCCAAAGTGAAGAATCCCCTGTCTTATCCTTCATCTCTTCCTCTTTTTCTAATAACCACATCTCTTCACTTTCTCCTCCCATATATTTTCATCTTATTACCTGAATGGGAACTTAGGAGAATGACCCAAATCTTCCATACTTTAGAGAATGTGTTAATTCAATAATCTAATTACATTTTTTATTTTATTTTTTAATTGAAGTATAGTTGATATACAATACTATATTGGTTTCAAGTACACAACATAGTGATTCATCAGTTATATACACTATAAAATTCTCCCCCCAAACTAGGACAATTACTATCTGTCAACATAGAAAGATGTTACAGAATCATTGACTATATTCTCCATGCTGCACTTCAATCCCCATGACCAGCTTATATTATGATTGAGATCTTCTGCCTCTTTATCCCCTTCATCTTTTTCATCCACCCACTCCAGCTTCTCCCCCATGGTAACCACCAGCCACTTCTCAGTGTCTATGAGTCCACTGCTGTTTTGTTCATTCTGTTTTAGATTCCACATATAAGAGAAATCATACAGTATTTGTCCTCCTACACCTGGCTTATTTCACTTAACATAATACCCACTAGGTCCATCCATGTTGTTGAAAATGGCAGTATTTCTTCCTTTTTTATGGCTGAATCATATTCCCCTGTGTATATTTACCACATCTTTTTCCATTCATCTACTGACTTTGATTGCTTCCATATCTTGGCTAAAGTGAATAATATGGCAACAATAGGGTGCATATATCTTTTCAAACCAGAGATGTTGATTTCTTCACGAAAATTCCTAGAAGTGGAGTTCTTTACTTTTTTGAGGAAAACTAAAGCAAGCGGAAGTATATCAAACTACAAAGCTTCTGTAGAACAAAGGGCACAAACCATCAGCAAAACAAAAATGCAACTTATAATATGGGAGAATATATTAATAAATATTAATATACAGAGACTATATGTAAATATTAATATGTAGAATATATATAAACTCCATACTGTTTCCACAATGGCAGCACCAATTTA
The DNA here is from genome assembly GCA_032199065.1 of Smutsia gigantea. Taxonomy (NCBI): domain Eukaryota; kingdom Metazoa; phylum Chordata; class Mammalia; order Pholidota; family Manidae; genus Smutsia; species Smutsia gigantea. The sequence goes on from JAVSCE010015998.1 coordinate 18,913, forward strand.
CATTCACATCAATAGCCTAGGAGGGCTCCCTTTTCTCCACATTCTTGCCAATACTTGTTATTTCTTGTTGTTTTTGAACAGTGGCCATTCTGACTGGTATGAAGTAATAACTTGTGGTTTTGATTTGCATTTCCCTGATGATTAGTGATGTGGAGCATCTTTTCATGTGCCTATTGGCCATCTGTATGACTTCCTTGGGAAAATATCTGCTCAGATCCTCTGCCCATTTTTTAAATGAGCTAATTATTTTTGTTTGTTTGTTTGTTTTGGTGTTGTCATATGAGTCTATATATTTTAGATGTTAACCCCTTACTGGATAAACCACTTATGAATATATTCTGTAACACAGGTTGCCTTTTTGTCCTGCTGATGGTGTCCTTTACTGCACAGAAGTTTTTTAGATTGATGCAATCTCACTTGTTCATTTTTTATTTTGTTTTCCTTGCCCGAGGATTTGGTGTCCAGGAAAGAATTGCTCATGCTTATATTCAAGAGATTTTTGCCTGTGTTCTTGTAAGAATTTTATGGTTTTATATCTCACACTCAGGCTTTAATCCATTTCAAGTTTACTTTTGGGTATGGAGTTAGACAATAATACAGTTCCATTCTCTTGCATGTAGCTGTCCAGTTCTCCCAACACCAGTTATTGAAGAGACTGTCTTTTCTTCACTGTATACTGATGGCTCTTTTATCGCATATTAATTGACTATATATGCATGGGTTTATATCTGGGATCTCTATTCTGTTCCATTGATCTATGGGTCTGTTCTTGTGCCAGTGTCATACTGTTTTGATTATTGTAGCTTTGTAGTATAGCTTGAAGTCAGGGAGCATAAAACCCCCAACTTTGTTCTTTTTTTCTCAGGATGGCTTTGGCTATTTGGGGTCTTTTGTGGTTCCATATGAATTTTAGAACTATTTGTGATACTTCATTGAGAAATGCTGTTGGTATTTTGATAGTAATTGCACTGAATCTGTAAATTGCTTTGGATAGGATGTCTATTTTGACAATATTAATTCTTCCTATCCATAAAACCAGATAGATTTCCATTTATTGGTGTCTCCTTTATTTTCTCTCATGAGTGTTGTAACCTACAGCTTTCAGAGTACAGGCCAGTCTTTCACCTCCTTGGTTAGGTTGATTCCTAGGTATTACATTCTTTTTGATGCAGTTTTAAATGGAACTGTTTTCCTTATTTCTCTTTCTGCTAGTTAGTTACTAGTTTATAGGAACACAACAGATTTCTGTGTATTGATTTTATATCCTTCAACTTTGATGAACCCAGTTATTAGTTCCAATAGTTTTTTGGTGGGAACTTTAGGATTTCTCTATATATAGCATCATGTCATCTGCAAATAGTGGACGTTTTACTTCTTCCTTACCAATATGGTTGCATTTGGTTTCTTTTTCTTGCCAGATTGCTATGGCTAGGACTTCCAGTACTATGTTGAATAAAAGTGGTGAGATTGGGATCCTTGTCTTGTTCCTCATCTTAGAGAAAATGCTTTCAGCTTTTTATCATTGAGATGTTAGCTGTAGGTTTATCATATATGGCCTTTATTATGTTGAGGTTTGTTCCATTTATATCCATTTTGTTGAGAGTTTTTATTGCAAATGGATGTTGAATTTTGCTTTCTCAGGATCTACTGAGGTGATCATATGGTTTTTATCTTTCCTTGTTAACGTGCTGTATCACACTGATTAATTTAATAATATTGTATTATCTTTGTACTCCTGGATAAATCCCACTCAGTCATGATGGATGATTCTTTGATGTATTTTTGAATTCCGTTTGCTAATATTTTGTTGAGGATTATTTTGCATCTATGTTCAGGAATACTGTTCTATAATTTTCTTTTTTGTAGTATCTTTATTTTTCTGGTTTTGGTATTAGAGGGATACTGGCCTCATAGAATGAGTTTGGAATTATTACCTCCTCTTCTATTTTTTTGGAATACTTTAAGAAGGATGGGTATTAGTTCTTCCTTAAATTTTTGGTAGACTTCAACTGTGAAGCTGTCTGGTTCTGGCTTTTTTTGTTGAGAGTTTTTTTATTACCAATTCAATGTTGTTACTGGTAATTGGTCTGTCCAGATTTTCTGTTTATTCTTGGGTCAGTCTTGGAAGGTTGTAGTTTTCTAGAGATTTGTCCATTTCTTCTAGGTTGTCCAATTTATTGCCATATAATTTTTCACAAAATTCTCTAATAATTCTTTGTATTTCTGTGGTGTTGGTTGTAACTTCTCTTTTTTTCATTTCTGATTTTGTTTATTTTTGTCCTCTATTTTTTTATTGATATGTACGGCTAGAGGTTTGTCTCTTTTGTTTATCTTCTTGAAGAACCAGCCCTTGACTTCATTGATTTCTTCTATTGTTTTCTTATTCTCTATTTTATTTATTTCTACTCTGATCTTTATGTCCCTCCTTCTACTAAATTTCAGTTTCATTTGTTCTTCTTTTTCTAGTTTCTTTAGTTATGAGTTTAGGCTGTTTATTTGAGATTATTCTTGTTTCTTGAGGTAGGCCTGTATTGCTATATACTTTCCTCTTAGAACCACTTTTGCAGTGTCCCACAAATTTTGGACTGTTGTATTTTTGTTTTCGTTTGTCTCCATGAATTGCTTGATTTCTTCTTTGATGTATTCATTGATCCATTGATTATTTAGAAGCATGTTGTTTAGCCTCCATGTATTTGTGGGATTTTTATGTGTGTTCTTCATGTAACTGATTTCTAGTTTCCTACCATTGTGGTCTGAAAAGGTGCTTGATAGTTTCAATCTTTTTTAATTGAGGCATTTTTGTGTCTTAATATGCGATCTATTCTGGGAAACATTCCATTTGCACTTGAAAAAATGTGTATCCTGCTGCCTTTGACTGGAATGTTCTGTATGTATCTGTTGAGTCCAACCAGTGTAATGTGTTGTTCAATGCCTCTGTTTCCTTATTTATTTTCTGTATGAGTGATCTGTCAGTCGATGTAATTGGGGGGTTAAATTTCCCTAACGTGTTTGTGTTGCTATCTATTTCTCCCTTTAGGTATGTTAGTATTTGTTTTATATACTTAGGTGCTTCTATGTTGAGTGCTTAGTTATTTACAATTGTTATAACTTATTGAATGAATCCCTATATTATTATGTAATTTCCTTCTTTGTCTCTTGCTACTTTCTTTGTTTTGAGGTCTATTTTGTCTGAGATAAGTACTGCTACTTCTCCTTTTTTCTCCTTTTTATTTGCATGAAGTATCTTTTCCATCCCTTCATGTTCAATATGTTTGTGTCTTTGGGTCTGAAATGAATCTCTTGTAGCAGCAGTGTATAGATAGGTCTTCTGTCTTTATCCATTCTTCCACCCTGTCTTCTGATTGGTACATTCAGTCCATTTACATTTAAAGTAATTATTAGTAGGTATGTACTTACTGCTATTTTATTAATTGTCTCTGATTTTTTTTGTACTTCCTTCCTTCCTCTATTCTTATTTGATGTTTTTCTTTATTATTATGTTTGGATTTATTTATTTATTTATTTTTATTTATCTGTTACAGGCTTTAGGTTTGTGGTTGCCATAAGGTTCATAGATAGTTTCCTAAATATGTAACAGTCTATATTAAGTTGATGGTCAGTCTGTTTTGAACATAATCTAAGAGTACTTCTTTTTCTATTATTATTATTCTTCCACACCTTATGTATAAGATGTCACAATCTACATCTTTTATGTATCCCTTGACTGATTTTGTGTTTAGTTGATTTTACTTCTTTTTTTTCCTTTCTTTTTTAAAACTTCATACTTGTAATCATTACAAGTAATTGGTCTACCTTTATTGTAGGTTTATTTTCACTGAAGAAAAATACTCAGGCTTAAACATTTCCATCTACAAAGTTACTTTGACATATCCTGTAAGGCCCTTTTAGTGGTGTTGAACTCTTTTAACTTTCATTTATCTGGGAATCCTTTAATCTTTCCTTCAATTCTGAATGGTAATCTTGCTGGGTAGAGAATTCTTGGCTGTAGGAGCTTCCATTTCAATACATTTCATGCCACTCTTCTCTTACCTGTAAAGTTTCTGCTGAGAAATCTGCTGATAGTCTTATGCACTTGTCTTTATTGGTAACTGTCTGCTTCTCTCTTGCTGCTTTTAAGATTCTCTTTTAATCTTTAATCTTTGCTGTTTTAATTACTATGTGTCTTGGTGTTGTCTTCCTGGAGTTCCTTTTGTTAGGGGCTCTCTGAATTTCTAGGTTGTGGGTGTCCATCTGCTTGCCCAGGTTGGGGAAGTTTTCAACTATTATTTCTTCAGAGACTTTCTACTCCTTTGTTGCTCCCTTCTCCTTCTGAGACATCTATTATGCAAATATTTTTTAATTTGGAGTTGTTACTCAGCCCTCTTAGCATCTTCTCATTTTTAGAAATTCTTTTTTCTCTCTGTTCCTTGGCTTGGTTATTTTCCTGTTCTCTATCTTCCATTTCATTAATTCTTTCCTCTACATGCAGCAGTCTACTATTCATTCCCTCCATTGTGTTTTTCATTTCAGTTACTGTATTCTTAAGCTCTGAGTGGCTATTTTTCAAATCTCCTATATCTTTTTAAAATTTCTCTCTGAGATAATTATTTTCTGCAGATAAGTGAGCATCTTTATGAATGTTACTTTGAAATCCTTGTCAAGAAGATTGGTTATCTCCATTTCATTTGGCCCTCTTTATGGTGTCTTGTCTTGTTCTCTTGTTTAGAACATATTCCACTGTCTCATTTGTCTGGGTTTCTGTATTTCTTCCTTTGTATTAGATGGATCTGCTATGCCTCTTGATCTGAAGAGTAATAAGTTTATGAAGAAGGCATCCTTTGGTGCCCAGAAGCTCAGGACTCATTGCTCACCAGTGCCTGATTCTCTTTTGTGTCTGAGCCACAGTTGCTGTTGGTGGGCTGTGAGCAGGGCCACCTTTCTGCCTGTTATCAGTGGTTGGTCTCTATCAGCAGAGGCTGACAGCTTGCCTTGCATTTTAAATGGATTCCCTCCTCTCCCCACATACCAAATTTAGTATACACTTTTCACCTTGGCACACAGTATCCTTCACATTTGTTTTTCACATATTCATTGTTTCAATAGGCCTACTGAACATCTCAATGCCAGCCCTGTTCTGTGCATCACTGAACACAGTAAACAACGTCCCTTTAAGGATTTTGCATTCAGGCCAAGAAGTAGAAAATAGTCATAATAAATAAATGCATCATTATGCATGCTGGAATGTGATTATTATAACAAGGAGACATAGTTCAGTGTGAAGAGATACTGTTAGCATCTCAGGTAGGATGGCCAGACTGAGCTTCACTGACAAGGTGATAATGGAGCCACAGTTTGAAGGATATGAGGGAAGGGGCAATATGGAGAAATGGGGGAAGAGCACTGGGTCCAAGACACTGGTCAGCTGTGCTGCACTGATATGAGTATATGTATGTCCAGGCCAATGTGCTAGGCACTGGAAGTCATAGAGACCCCACTGGGCCTTTGGCCTTGAGATCATTGTCTGGATGAGGGTTTTATTCACAGAGACTTGGAGTACCTCTAAAGAATGTAAGGGGCAATTTATGTGATGAATATTTTAAAAAGAAAACTCTGGCTGTAACATCGAGAAACCCAGTAAAGAGGCAATAAAGGAAGGAAGGAGTCCTGTTAGGAGATAGTTAGAATAATCCAGGCAAGTGGTCCTGGTGTTTTCATTGAGGTGGTGGGCAGGCATTGTGGAGATGGTGAGAAATTATCTTACCTGGATAACAGGTTTTGAAGGAAGGGCTTAGAGATTTGCTGACAGTTTGGATAGGGGGAGTGAGAGGAGACAGAGGTCAAGGGTGGCTTCTAGGTGTTTGTACTGAGCAGCAGGAGGGATGGACATTCAGAAACAGAGATGGGGAAGACAGAGATGAGAGCACATATGGGAAATGGAAGAGGAGGATTTCTGATCCAGACTTGTTACATGTAAGATGTCTATTCACATCCGCTGGGGGATTGCCAGTAGGCCATTGAATGTACAAGTCTGGAGTTCAAAGTAGAGATTCAAGCAGGAGCTTCCACTTTGAGAGTAATTAGCAGAGAGATCTAATTAACCATGGGACAATGATATCAATACAGGAATGAGTACAAATAAAGAAATGAAGAGTCCAAGGACCAAGCTCTCATGTATCCCACAGATAAAGGTGAGACTGATGAGGAGAAACCAGCAAAGCACAGTACCCACTGAGTTAGAAGGAAAGCTAGGTTTTCCCAGGAAACTAAAGTGAGGAAAATTTTTTTCAAGAGTAGGGCATGATCTGCTGTGTTAAAACATCAAATCAGTATACACTTTTTTCCAGCCATGTCAGTCAGACATTACCTACTATATATTTTATGGTTCATGAACCACGATCTACAATTTCCTGCTTGTACTCAAGCTTTATTTATAAAATAAATGATCTCTTAACATTTCAGTACATGAAACACTTCTAAAATTTTTAATTACACCTATTACATAAATAGTATACAGTCATTGAAGAAAAAAGAGTAAATGTAAATATAGCATGCTGTAGACACAATGTTTGTGTTCTCCATCCCCAATTTGTATGTTGAAATCTTGAACTCTTGATGTGATAATGTTAGGAGGTGGGACATTTGGGAGATGATTAGATTATGAGGGCATAGTCCTCATGAAAGGGACTCATGCCCTTATAAAAGAGACCCCAGAGGATTCCCTCGCTTCTTCCACCAAGTGAGGACACAGTGAGAAGTTGACTCTCCATGACCCAGGAAGTAGGGCTTCACCAGACACCACATATGCCAGTATCTTGACCTGGGACTTCCCAGCATCTGGAACTGTGAAAAATAAATCACAATAAATATAGTTGTTAAGCTACCTAGTCTACAGTATTGTTACAACAGTTGAAACACACTGAGATAAAACATAATAAAAAAGTCATAAATCCAACAATATGTATATAACTGTTCATTTACTTGTTTATAAATTTTGATATGAAGAACGCTATTTTGGTAAGCTTTTGTGTACACACACACACACACACACACACACACATCTTTTTGAGTGTATTGAATAATTTCCTTTGGGTAAATTTCTAGGATTAAGATTTCTGGATCCAAAGGATTTAGAAAGTTGCACTCAACAGTTTTAAATTAATAAAATTTGTAATATATGTTAATTCTCAGATTTTTTTTTCATATTTTGTACTTTATAGGTGTAGGTATGTGTAAGTGTGTATCTGTGTATAATCACATACTGATTTTTTCAAATTCACTTGATTTAAAAATATCTTCCTGGCATTTTAATTGGAATTGTTTAAAATTTATACGAGAATTTCATATTAAATACATAGATTTTTCCCCTCTAGGAACAGAGAATGTTTCTTCATTTAACTAAGTTTATTTTATATCCCTCAGTTATTCTTTAATCTTTTTTTCTTTTTTATGCTAAGTGCTTATTATTTTTAAATAATTTCAGACTTGCAGAGAAGATGCATGAGTAACACAAAGGATTCTTTCTATAACTATTTAAGTTACCTACATGATGCCCTGTCATCTCAAATACTTTAGTAATTCCTACAAGTAAGAACATAATCACAATATAGTAAAATTATCATTAAAATCAGGAAATTAACTTATTAGATTTCTACCATGAAATCCATAGATCTCCGTTCACATATGGCTAATTGTCCCATTAATGTCTTTTATAGAAAAATGATCAAATCCAGGATGAAGCACTGTGTTTAGTGTCATGGTTCTTTGGACTGCTTTCATATGGAATAGTTCCTAAATCTTTCCTTAACTTCCATGAATTTGGCACTTTTGAATATTATAGACCTTTTTATAGAATATCTGTCAGTTTGAATTTCAGTTTCCTCATGATTACATTCCATTTATGGACCTTTGTCAGGAGTGATACTACACCTTTCTCATTGCATCCTGTCAGTTGGTAGATGATTTCTATTTGTCCCATTATTTTTTTTTGCATATTTATTTATTTATTTTTCCTTTTTTATTAAGGTATTATTGATATACACTCTTATGAAGGTTTCACATGAAAAAACAATGTGGTTACCACATTTACCCATATTATCAAGTCCACACTCACACCCCAATTCAGTCACTGTCCATCAGTGTAGTAAGATGTCTATTTGTCCCATTCTGTTACGGTGAGTTATGGGTTGAGTTGTATTTCCCAAGAAGATATGTCGAAGTCTTAAGCCCTGGTAACTGTGAGTATGACCTTATTTGGAAATAAGGTCTTTACAGATGTAATCAAGTTAAGGGTGGGAAGGGATCATGCTATAGTAGCATGGGCTCTAATACAATGACCAGTGTTCTTGTAAGAGGAGAGAGATCTGAAGACACAAATGCAGAGAGAAGGCCATGTCACAAGGGAAGCAGAGATTGGAGTGATGCATCGACAAGCCAAAGCAAACCAAGGACTGCTAGCAACTAGCAGAAGCTAGAAGTGGCAAGGAAGGACCCTCTCCCAGAGCAGTCGGAGGGGGCCTGGCCCTGCCAGACCTTGACTTTGCACTTCTATCATCTGAGTTGTGAGACAATGTGTGTTATTTTAAGTCACCCAGTTTGTGTCAATCTGTTAAATGCAGCTCCAGGAAACCAATACAAGGTAATATCTGTTGGATTTCTTTACAATAAAATTACTTTTTTTCCTTTATAATAATTACTTTTTTTCCTTTATAAGCTTTTTATTTTTCTGAGGGGGGATACTTTGAGATTAAGAAAGTTCCTTATAAAACTTTCACTCACCAGTGTTTAGCATCCATGGATACTTGTTGGCTTAGTTCATTATTACCGTTATGATTGCCAAATGATGATTTTTCTAATGGCTCCATTCCTTCTGTGCATATTTGTTGGCATACTATTCAAAGGAAGAGTTGTTTTCTCCAGTTATTTCTTTGTGTTTTTATACCTGTATAGATTCATTAGTCAGGGATCATTATTTATGTTGATCCCCAACTGTCCCAGCAAGGGAATGCCTTTCAGCTGCCTCCTGTGTTCTTTTGACATGTTTCACAATTCTTTGACACAACAAAATGTTCCAGGTTTACTTTGACTTTTCTGCTGCTGCCCTTGGAATCAGCCATTTCTCTAAGGAGCCCCAGTCCCTTTCAGTGGAGAATGATATTTAGAAACCAAAATCTAGGTGGTAGTGTGGTCACTGCTATGGATGCCTTCTTAGAAAACAGTGTTAGGGAAGATAAATATGTTAGGGAATATATATACTTAAATGTAGGCACACATATAACATTGACATCTATATTTGTTTCTACATCTAATTATAAATATGTTGAAAACCATGATTCATTGTTGAAAACATCTCTGCTTCTGATTCCAGTATCACCATAGGGTTTAATCTCTCCCTTTCCACATTTGTAACTCCCTTCTCTGACTGTAGGATACATGGCTTCCAGTATCTTCCACATACTTACTTACTCACTTAACACCCCTGTATTTCACCATCACCAATCTCTTTCACTACTTCTATCACCAAACCTCATTCACACCATATGTGGATGCCCTCCTCAAAATCAGGACAAGCGGATACTCCTCCTCTGTGCAGATGCCCTCCACAGGCTTGGGAGCCCTTGAAGGGCCATAGCAGCATGGCTATGTGGAGCCCTCTGCACCCCACGCCAGCCAGCCATGATCCCTGACCTGCATTGACACCTCCCCCATCTTGCCTAGAATCCAATAGCCTGGCCAGACTGTGACCACACCACCTCCTTCCTAGGGCAACTTCCTCAACAGCTTAGGCACTGACATTTAGTGTGAGGCTGGGAGGAAGGAAGGAAAGGAAAAAAGAAGGGAGGAAAGGAGGAAGGAAGCCAAACAGGCACTTACACTATGTCTCATCATTTTTCAATCAGTTCTCTTAGATTTTCCAAGTAGATCATAATAAAATATGCAAATAATGATGGATTTTCTACTGACTTTCTAATATTTCACTGAATTGCACTTACAGGAAAATGGTGACTAATGTAAAGCTAATATATTTTTTCTTACTTAATTGCAAATGTTTCTAGTATTTCAACTTTGTGAGAATATTGGTAGTTGGTTTGAGATAGACTCTTATGTAATGTTAGTAAAAATATCAATTCTTGTTTTACTTTGTTTTTATCAAGAATGAATGCTAAATTTTATCAAATGCATTGTCGGCATATACTGGGGTGATAATTTGACTCTTTACCCTATGGTGTAGTAAATAACCAAGCCCATTAATAGACATCTTAATATCAAAATATTCCCACATTTTTAGAAAATACACTGTTTACATTACATCATTCTTTATATGGTTATTTTAAATATTATTTTCCAGGAATTTTGTATCATTTATTATGCTGTCTTCTTCATACTTTGGTATCAGAGTTACACTAATTGAAAACACATTGGAAAAGATTTCCTTTCTACTTTATGCTTCAAAAGAGTTAAGTAAAATAGAAATTATTTGGTGTTTGGTAATCTGATTGTAAAACATTTGGACATTTTGAAGGGAAGGAGGTATATATCTCTATGACAACTTTAAACATTTCTTCCATTGTTAGCAAGCTATTCAGACATCTTACCCTCTTCCTGATAACATTTTAGTAGTGTGCATTTTTATGAAAATAATTTTTTAATTGATATTTTCAAATTTACTTTCAAAAAGAGCTGTAATGTTTAACATCTCTTCTGTGTTTGTGTTTATGTCTCTCTACTTTCTCTTTCTCTCTCTCTCTCTCACAGTGCTCTCTCTGGCAATTCTACCAGAGGTTTGTTTATTTCAGGCCTCAGCACTCAGCACATTTCTCTGTAAAGGGCCAGGGAGTAAATATATAAGCTTTGTGGACATACGGTCTCTATCACAACTATTCAACTGCTCTTGCAGCATGGAAGTAGCCAGAGACAGGACATAAATGAATGTTCTGTGGGGTTCCAACAGAACTTTATTATGGATGCTGAAATTTGAATTTCATATAATTTTCATGTGTCACAAAATATTATTCTTCATTTTCCCCCCAACTACATAAAATCATAAAAACCATTTGAACTCGAATGTTATATAAAAACAGGTGGTGGGCAGGATTTGGCCCACAGGCCATAGTTTTCCAGCCCTTAGTCTGTTGACAGATTTGGGCAAAAAAGAAAAACAAACAAGAAACCACTTAAATTTGTTTATTATATTGATATTTAATTCTTTTTCTTCTAAATTACTTGACATTTTAAGAATTTAGTCATCCATTCCATCTACTTCTATTAATACTGAATTTTATCTATCTTCTTGAGTTTAAAGATTGGTTTTTCTTTTATTATTTTTCATGAGTGCTCAAGTACACAAAAATCTATATAATAATATAACTCACTACCTTATCCTTATTACCATGCTCACTAAGTAAGAGATTACAAATATAGGGAAAACACTTCTTTGTTTGGCAGCCTGGTGGACAAACTAACTTCCATTCCCAATAGGAACCATTTAAAAAATAAAAACAGCTGGATTAATTGTGTTTTGAAATATATCACTGAGCTAGATAAACAGAAGGAGTCAACAGAGACTGAAAGCGATTCAAAACGAGGGGCCTCTAAGGGTTGATCAAAAAAGGTCTAAGCAACTTTGGCCTTCAGGGGGTTCTCTGCCAAGTCTTGATGATCTAGAGTTTCTGCAGTGACCCCTGATGGGGCACAGAGAAAATAAATCTTCTCCAAGCTTTCAGGGCAAAGAACTAGGGCCTTGGGCTGCATCCCCAAGAAAGGGTAAGCACAAACTAAAATGGCATGACTTGAACTGGGCTCTGTGGGGAACTTCCATAACTACTTGTAACCCAGAGTTAGCTTTCATGCTGACCTGTAGCCTGAATTCAAACAACCTATGTGGTTGAAAAGCTGGAATTGAGAATTTAATATAATAAAATAGTCCCGGGTTCCTAATGCTTTCCAGTGATTGGTGGAAAAGCAAATCAAATACTGCTCAAAAGCTTTGTTATTTCAGATAGGTTTGAAAAAATTTCTGTAAAACACATGGACTCACATTTTAAAATCTCCAGAGAAAATAACAGAAATAATAGGAAACTCAGTCTTAACAAGTTCAGATAGTATAATTATCAAATTTAGAATATAAAATAGGTAGGCTTAACATGATTTAATATAGAAAAGAGAGGCTTGAAAACATGAGAATGGAGCATTTTTCTAAAATGACACTAGAGATTTGAAAAAGAGCAAAATGAAACAACTGGAAATGAAAAATATGATTAAGGTCTTTTCAAGATTATAAGTAAAGAACAAAGTAGACCAAACTAAAGAGAAATTGGAATTCATGACTAGGAGATAGACTGAAAACATTAGTAAAGAACCAAAGGGTGGCTAAGAGATAAAATGAGAAGTTTTATATACATATTTGATATATATATATATAGAGAGAGAGAGAGAGATGTGTACAATATTTATGTATATATGTATATGTATATATATATATATATATATAATAAACATACATATATTTATATCAGAGAAATAGTGTCGGGATGAGGCAATATTCCAAAATACAATGGGTAGGCATTTTATTGCATTGTTGAGAGATACCAAACCCCAAATCCAGGAAACCCAACAATTTCAAAGCCAGATAAAATAGAAAGAAATCTACACACAGTAATAAAACTCCAGAACATAAAAAAGAATGACCAGTTAGAAATGAGAGATCACTTACAAAGAAAGAGAAACCAGACTGGCAACTAAATTTCTAGCAGAAATAATGGAAGCCAGAAGATAGGAAGTGTAACATCTTTAGTGTGCTGAGAAGAAAAAATGAAACAAAATAATATTTCAAGATTGAGAGGAAATAAGAAAATTATTAATTATCTATTTGAAGTGGAAGGACTGTCTCAAATAGAAAGTGTGGGATGCCAAAAGGAGTATGTGTGAAGGTAACAGTAAATGTGTAGACATGGCGTAATGTTTTGTGGCTCCACGCATTTCTGTTTTTCAGAATTGGATAGAAGTTGAGTGCTCGGCTCAAATCTCTATCTTAAAAGAAAAATTTCTCCAGTGGGAGGAAAAAAAGATGGTGGAGTAGGAATGCAAGGCAGAAACTTCCTCCCCCACACACACCAAGGAAGAAACTATAGCAAATACAGCTAAACTTGAAAGTGATCTGAGTACCCAAGAACGGACCACCTACACCAGGTGAGGAAGAGAAGACACCAGAGAAGGATAGAGGACATATGGTCTCTCTCACAGCCCTTCCCCCAATCCCATCCCATAGGCAAGAGGAAGAGAAATGGAGCAGGGAGGGCATAAGTGCTCAGGAACTCTGCACACCTGGTGCTAGAGATATGCTCTGGGAACATGAGTCCACTTTGCATTGGGTTCTGGTGATTAGTGGGCCTGGACACCAGGGAGAGGTGGAGTACCTTGGGAGGCTAAGACTCCAGCTGCTTGTGGAGGACAGGCACACTCCATCAGTCCCACTGAGACCCAACACAAAGGCAGCAGTTTGAAAGCTTTTCCAGCGGTGGGAGTGCTACTAGAGGGGTGATGGTTGGACAGAACCCTCTTTGCAGGACAAAGGGCAGGTGGACATATCTCCCCAACCCTCTCTCAGCGCAACAGGTCAGGCACTCTGGGAAGCCTCAAATGCTCCATCCCCATCACTGGTGGCTCAGCCCTAAGGTGCTTTACTGTGCACCATGGAACACCTACCCACTTGGTCCAGCAGTATCAGACTTTGCTGCCTGGCAGGCACAGGGAGGCTTTCACAGCCCTCTCAGCCTTGTCTTACCCCAACTCAGGAGATACCCACAGGAGCCAGCTCTGAACACTCCTTCCTCCTCTCTGGTGGCTCAGCCTGGAGCCACGTGCCCTGCATCAATAGCCACTGTAACTGCCTTAGAGATATGTGACCACCACACCCACCCCATTAACCCAGCAGCCCTACCATTGCTGAAAGGCAGGCAGAGGGTGGCCCCACTCACAATCCCAGCAGAAGCCGCTGCTCTGATCACAAATGGCTGGCTGAGGCAAACTGCCTTCTGCAGCAGACTGAGACAGACCATTGCCCGTAGACAGAGACAGGAAGGCAGGTCCACCCATTGTGCACCAACAGCAACTGGGGCTCCACCACAAAGGAGAATCAGGCACTGGAGAGTAAAGAGTCTTGAGCTTCTGGGCATCACAGGACACCTTCTTCATGAAGCCATTATTCCTTAGACCAAGAAGTGCAGTGGATCTATCTAATGACAAAATGAGGAGGCAGAGGAATATGTTCCAAGGAAAACTACAGGGTAAGACACCAGAAAGGAGGCTAAATGACATGGTGATCACCAATATTCTTGATAGAGATTTCAAAGTAACAGTCATAAATATACTCACAGACCTGCAGAAAAGTATTGATGATCTCAGGGAGGACTTTAACAAAGAGATAAAACAGTTGAAAAACATCCACTCAGAGCTAAAAAATAGAGCAACTAAAATGAAATATACAAGGGGTTAATGAATAATAGATGGCTGCAAGTGGAGGAGACAATAAATGAGATGGAAATTAGAGAACAGAAAAACAACCAAGCTGAAGAACAGAGAAAAAAGAATCTCTAGGAATGAAAGAATGTTAAGAGAGATGTGTGACAATTCCAAACAAAATAATATTCACACAATAGGGGTACCAGAAGGAGAAGAGAGAGACAAAGTGATAGAAAGTTTCTTTCAGGAAATAATTGTTGAAAACCTCCCCAATATGAGGAAGGAATTAGATACCCAGGTCCTGGAAGTGCAGAGAAACCCTACCAAAAGGAACCCAGAAAGCAACACCAAGACATACAATAATTAAAATGGCAAATATTGAGGATAAGGAGAGAGTACTGAAAGCACCTATAACATAACATAACAATTCCATTTACAACTGCATCAAGAAGAACATAATACCTAAGAATAAACCTAACCAAGGAAGTGAAAGACCTGCACTCTGAAAACTATGACACTCATTAGAGAAATTAAAGAAGACACAAATAAATGGAAATCTATCCTATGCTCATGGCTAGGAAGAATTAATATTGTCAAAATGGCCATCCTACCCAAAGCAATTTATAGATTCAGTGCAATCCCTATCAAAACACCAATGGCATTTGTCAGTGAACTAAAGAAAATAATCCTAAAATTCATGTGGAACCACAAAAGACCCCAAATAGCTGAAGCAATCCTAAGAACAAAGCTGGGGATATTTTGCTCCCTCAGTTTTAAGTTATACTACAAAACTACAGTAATTAAAACAGTATGGTACTGGAACCAGAACAGACCCATAGATCACTGGAACAGAATAGAGAGCCCAGAAATAAACCCATGCATATACAGTCAATTAATATATGATAAAGGAGCCATGAAAATACAATGGGGAAAACACAGTCTCTTCAATAACTGGTGTTGGGAGAACTGGATAGCTACATGCAAGAGAATGAAATTGGATTACTGTTTAACTCCATACACAAAAGTAAATTCAAAATGGATTAATGACCTAAATGTAAGATATGAAATCGTTAAACTCTTAGAAGAAAACATAGGCAAAAATCTCTTGAGCATAAGTATGAGCAATTTTTCCTGGACACAAAATCTCCAGGCAAGGGAAACAAAATAAAAAATGAACAAGCGGGACTACATCAAACTAAAAAGCTTCTGTACAGTAAAGGACACCATCAGCAGAACAAAAGGGCATCTCACAATATGGGAGAGTATATCTGTAAACCACTTACCCAATAACGGGTTAATATCCAAAATATATAAAGAACTCGTATGCCTCAACACCAGAAAAAAACAAATAACCCAATTAAAAAATGGGCAGAGAACCTGGGCCAGTGACTGTGTTCTGGGACCAGGCCTCAAAATGCCTCATGGGGTCCTCTCCTCCTCTAGCTGAAGGAAAGGCCAGTGATATACTCTGATGATGCCCTGGTGGCTGGCCATGAGTCAGGGGCTGTTTCTTCTTATTGGTGTCAATTTAGAAGTAGACAGCCTGGTCCAGGGGGCATAAGAATGATTACAGAAATATAATCATCACTTGGGTAAAACAGCTAAAAAATTTTTTTATACTTTTGTCAGTTAATTTCAGAAAAGAAACCCCAGTCTGAGATAACTTCTATCTAGAGCCTTCATTAGCTCAGGGAGAGACCATTTATTCATGGTTTGGAATGATCAGTTTCCCTGGGCATACATAGTGGGTGTTTTAGAACAAAACTGGATTAGGTGCCCTTTGGCTTTCTTTGCATGTAACTTGTCATTTTCTAACCTTTGCCATTTTACTGTTGAGTTGAAAAAACAAATTTTTTTAAATTTAAGAGCTGCTAATGTAAGTATGTTACAAATATTTCCCACTTTACTGGTAGCTTTTACAATTTATATTTTTGATGCAGGACCTTAAACTTTTAAAATCTTATGAAGGCCAGACCTATTATTTTTTGTTGTTTGTAATTCTTCCTAATGATTTTGTTCTTAGAAAGTTAGCCCCCCTGGAACACACATTTTTTTGTAGACAGACTTCACGTTCTACATTACATTTTAACTCTGTCTGGTATTCATTTTATTATGTTTACAGGTAGGAATTAACATTTAAAAAATTATTGTAAATAAAACAAAGATATCATCATGTCATTATATGTTGGGCTTCTTGAGCAAGTGCTGACTGTTTTATATGCAGTGCTTAATTTAATCCTTGCAACAATCCAATGAGGTAATATTGTTATTAGTGTCCCATTTTAGAGATGAATAATGGGAGTGAGGAGCTCTAGTATCCAGTGTATCATGACAGAGCTGGTAGGTGGAGCAGCCAGGATCTGAGCCCAGGCCGACTGACTCCACACCCCTAAGCCTGCAGTCTTGGTTCCTTTGCTGTTGGGCACCATTTTCGTGGAGGTGTAAAGATGATATTGTAGAATCAAAATGCTGTTCTCTTTATTGCACAAAAATTCTTACCTAAATTGAGGTCTGCTTATGGGATATCAGTTCTGTTCCATTTATTCCTCTGACTCATGCATTATCTCATTATTAAAATATTCATAATTCTCAAAGAAATCATATTAAATGCCATTTTACATTAAGCTTTTAGCATTTCCTCAACTAATTGCAACTTCATCTTTCTTTGAATTTTAATTATACATTATTGATATTTTCATTTAGAATCCATTCTTGGAAAATTTCTAATATCCAATGTTTTATTTAATACTTATTTGCACACTTGTCTTAGATCCTGTAATAGACTGCAACCTTTTTTAAGATATGGGATGTTTATCTGTAGCACCTACATTGTGATTTTTCATGGTTATTCAGTAAATCATTGTCTGACTTAGCTTTTTAAACTGAATCATAGTGACTGAATTTGGTTTATTTAACACATCATACTAGAGTGCCTACTATATGCCAATCTTTATTCTAATGTGCACAAATTGGTGAGGGAGGAACTATTATTGCCCCATCTAGAGACGGGGAGGCTGAGGCATGGGGGCCACACAGCCAGCACATGGCAGAATCAGAATTCGAGCTGGGGCTGTGTTCGCTGTGCGATCTGTCCCTCCAATGACTGGAGTGTCAGGTGATGAAAATGGTGGGTATCTGAAATCACTCATAGGATATAGGACTCCACTGGAGGGATGGTAAAACACAGGCGGCTGAGTTAAAGCACTTGCAGCAGAAGAAACAGCCTCATCGTGTGGGAAAAGCAGAAGCATGCCATTTGTAGAGATCAAGCAGAATTCAATGACGGACACCTGTTGAGAAATTAAATCACTCTGGGGGAAAAATATGTTACCAAAAAGTCATTGTTATTTTTAAAATAATTTTTGATCCCTAATTCTCTATCAGATCAAAGCAATTTGAAATTCTATTTTCCTGTAGCATTACACTGTTGTTTTTCTGTATGCACACTTAAAATGAAAACGGTGCCTAGCAGCAGAAGAATTTGCATGTTAAGTTTGGTTTGCATTTTCCAGGCAGGGGTTGTGTCACATTGGGGAAATTACATCGTCCCCAATTTTTTCCAACAAGACATCAGAGTAGATTATGTGACTGCCACTACTCATTGTGCTGCAGCTGCTCCCCAGCTCCATGTATCCTAAGCTCTCTCAAACCCCATGGAAGTCAGGTGGATGCAGAACATACTGGGAGGTAGGCTGGCTTCAAACTCAGGAGGCAAGCTGAGGATCCAGTAAGGAGGTAGGCAGAACTGCTGGTACAAGTCCAGCTTCTGCAAACTTTTTACTGTTCAATATGCTAACATGTTGTTGGACCCTGTCTCCCTCAATTCAAACAAAAAAAGTTTTCTGTTTGAGCCTCAGCATTGTCCCCCAAACCCTTTGCTTTTCAGTATTTGACCTTACTAAAGAGGTGCTATAACCATTCCATGTTTAAAAGTGGGAGTCAAGAGAGATACCAGAGAGAGAGAATGAAATTTTGCATCAGGTGAAATTTCTGCACAGATATTTCAGAAGGATTCATAATTCTGTGGCCGTATACAAATGATCCATTTTGTTAATCTGAGTTCCTAGGGTCATTAAAATTTTTTTTTCTCTGCCTGGAGTAGTTTATTACTTAGAGAGAGAGGGGGGAAAAAGCCAGTTTAAAACCAGGTAAGGGAAGAAAGCTGACAAAAACATAAATTAGAGGAAGAACTTAATTTAAAAAGTGTCAAAAAGGATAGATAGTCTTAGTTCAATAATAAAGCCTGGTTCAAGAGCCTTCTATCTTTAAATAAAGCATTCAAGCACTCTATTACCTGTATACAACCAATCTTTGATTTCCAATCTAAGTCTATTTTTGCTTCTCGTGATTAGCATACAAATGTGAAAAAAAGAAAAAAGTGGTTACATGCGTGACGATTAGGACGTGACTTTGACTTTACTGTCACTGGTTTGTCAGGCTCTGCAGGCTACTTGGAGGTAAATCTTTTGCGAAGGCCACCCCTATCCATCTCCTTTTATTTGCATTCTAAGTTCATCATACAAACTGCAAGCACTGAAGCATGTATTTGTTTTAAGAAAATAAAGCGCAACAACATATAGCAACTTGCTAATAAATGTGAGCAGGCAGTGAGTTGTGTATGGTAACCTGGGACAGAACCGTTCTCTCTGCACAGTAGCTCTGAGCCCAGAGACTTAGCCTAAACGTGGGGCCTCTGCCTTGTCAAGAATCATGTTGGAGTCAAGAAATGAGAGGATCAAATGTTGTGAGAAATCCTATGTTGGCTACTCATTCAGCACACAAAGACCCAAGCGAGAAGAAATCTTCTCTTGGTTTCGTCTACGAGGAGGGGTGGAAAGGCACCACCTGCCCACGGGGTTTAGGAAGATGCACCTTATGTGCTTGTACGTGAGCAGGGAGAAGCCCAACATCTGCTAAAATGTGAAACTCCCTAATCTTATGGGGAGCGACATTCGCAGGTCTCTGCCTATCAGGGTCTTTTTGAGTCTTCCGAAGAAATCTTCTTCCAAGAGAGGGTCTTTGGGCTCGAGGGGCTCTGGTCTGCTTTCCGGGGCTGGGTGTGCTGACACAGCAAGTTCTTGGTGGGCTTTGGTCTCCACCTGAGGGGCCTTGTAGAAATGGAGAGATTAGGGTGTGGCATCTGCTGGCTGCTGGCCCCATTTACATCAAAGGTGGTTATCATGCATGAGACCACTCAAGCGTCATCTGTCTCAGGGAGTTCAACCAGTGCATTTTTCAGTTCCTTTCTGGTTCAGGTCAGAAGCAAAGGAAGGACCTCAGGTTGGCTTCATTTGGGACCAATGATAATTCCCACCTTATTTACAGCAAATTTGTTTAAACAGCATCACACTTACAATATGTGAAAATGCCCTTTCCTACTGTCTCTGTGAGGCACTGGGGAAGCTGTAATAGGGCTGGAGCACCTGTTCACATCACATACAAATGCCTTTAAACAGAACTCACCTGGACACTCGGAGTCAGAAACCTGCAAGCTTGGTGCGTGAGGAGGATAAGCCCAGCGTGCCGATGGAAAACCCGGCTGTGGGCAGAGCTCAAGGGTGCAAGTCAGCTCTTAGTGTCACTTGAACCTGAAATTAAAGGAAACAGTCTTTTTCCACTTGAAGATAAAGCTTCAGATTTCACATTCCAGGACAAGAAATGATTAAAATGGCTTTGGAGTTCCAGTCAAAAGATTACTAATATTTGTATGGTGCACACCAGTTTAAAAACAACATATTTGTAAGTAAGGAGGAAGACACATCCCCACTTATCAATGAGGAAACTGAGTTTCTAACTAGTTTAACCAAATGTCATAGACAAAATAGATAAAAGAAAGGAAGCAAACATAACAAAAAAAATTAGAAAAAAAATATTCTTTTTTTTCCCCTGTAAAGAATTGAGCAAGAATCATATCGTGGATACAAAGAATGAGAAGGTTTGTACTGTGACAGTATTATGTTGGCTACTGACCCAAGGTGTGGAAACCCTGGGCTCAAGGCACTTGTCTTTCACTTCTGTCTTTGGGGGTGGAGCAGAGGGAAGGCACGTTAGCAATAAGCAGATCTGAAAGGACATCCTGCACCAGACATGTTCTGTAAGTAGCTCATCCCAGTGTTGGGAGGCGCACATTGACCCGGTGCCTGTGTGGTAGTCATCGTGGCCCGCTGTGGTCCATGCAGCAGGGTCAGCACATCTCTTTACCAGCCAGCTGGGACCAGCAGGACATGGTTGAGTTAGACCTCTGACTCTACATTTTATCTCTTCTATGATCCCGTGTTACTTTTTAGTAACTCTAAAGAATCATGAAAGTGAGAAGAAAAACTAAAACACTTCATGTATGTGGACAGATAGTAAGTAGCTGCACTAGTTGGGGTGAGGGTTTTATAATGTGCGTAACTGTTGAATCACTGTGGTGTATACTTGAAACCAATATAATATTGTATATCAATTATACTTCCAATATAAAAAATAAAATAAATAAAACACTTCATACATAATGCTGCAGAACTGAGGCTTTTGCTACTTTGTACATGTACCCAAACCCCAATTTTGGGGGACTCTGCGTGGATGTACAAATATCTGCAGACATAGAATTCAAGGTCCAGAGGGAACACAACATAATTCTTACGATCTTTCAATCTTTTACAGATATTGCTGAGGGCATCATAGGACATCAGTTCTGTGTGCCTGTTTGTTCATAGGAAAGAGGCCCAAAAACTTTACCATACACAGATTCCATATCTGAGATTTTCATCCTTTATTTGAAGGGAGGAGACAGAGTTGATTGACAACCTAATTTCTAAGCATTAGTGTCTCAGTATTACAAAACCAAGGCTTTGTGTTTATTTGCTTGTGGAATGAGGTTTTGTAGGTGAGTACCCTCATTTAAAAACACTCAATTGTAAATCCGAATACAAGTAAAAATAAAAACAATTAAACTCAATAGGCACGCTGGAGTTAAATGCCTTCCTCAGTACTCCCGGTGATGACTGAAGGGAATGCTAAGCCAAGACTTTTCCCTATAGGATGGTGTGTCGGCAGCTTATTCATTTTATGTTAATAACCTGTTTTAGTCCATAGTGAGAAGATTCTGTTTGATAGATACCCACTGAGGCTGTTTAAGGCATTACAAGGATATAGTTGTAAGAAGTAATGTGTTCCAGTGCCATGACACCTCCTAGCAGATACTCCATGCACACAGAATATATTTAACCAAACATTCCTTCCATGGATACACATGCACCACATGTAGCCAGTTCTGTGTCTCAGCATTGTCGCATGATGTAGTACCATCTGGCTTCTGAACACCAGTGCATTTCTGTGTGTAAGTGAAGTGACACTGCTTTACTAAAGCATACAAATAAGTAATCCTTAAGCACAGTGCAAAAATAAATGTTTTTCCAGCATCCATGCATGGAGCTCTAGAAGTGGTACGAGTAAGCATATTTCTAAATTTGCAAGTTAAATATTTTTCTGAGAGAAGAGTTAATAATACCTATTTGGATGATTTTCAGTAAAATGATCATCAAGTTTGTGTACATTTTCAGCCATTGTATGAATACCGTGTGAAAGAATGGAGAACATACCTATTAATGAAACTGAAAGCAAGAAATAAAAAAGGAAATGCAGTACAGTAAGAGTTACTGGTAAACCAAAAGAAAAAAATATAAAGATATAGTTTGAACAAAAATGAGCAGTTGCAGATCTTTAAAATGGTTGAATTAATCTGGAGTATAACTAACGGAAAGCATTCATCAATTGTGTTATCACAGTGATAATTCAAAAGAGAAACATTCGAGAACACTTTAATATTCAGCTTAGCAATTTCCAACAATCTGAAACTTTTTTGATAAAGGGTTAAACTAAAGGTGGTGCTAGATTAATTTTGCTTTTCCAAAACAAATAACAACAAGCCTTAACAATCATTCAGGATCTCAGCAAACTAGGCTCATATGATATAGCAGAGAGCAATGAGACAACTCCGAGACAGAGCGTGTGCTACCTGTCCGCAGGAGGAGAAGACATCTGCCAAAAAATTGCACTTTATTCAGCAAGTGTTTGGTGACATGTACTGTGCTCGGCACTGGAGATGGGACACAGGACAAGGCTGGCAGGATCTCTATCCTTCCAGAGCCTTTGTTATGGTGGGAGGGATACTCTAAGCAGGCAGTGATTGATTCCAGGGTGAAGCCAGCAGGGTGCTCTGATGGGAGGCCATGGGCAGTCAGTGGGGCAGTATTTCCTTGCAGAGGTGCTGGCCAGGCCTATGTTAGGCAGACACCAGTATCCAGCCACAGGACAGCATGCCCTCGGGGAACAAGGTAGTAGAGAGCGTGGAGATTATGAAGAAGTGTTATGGAGAAAGTATCCAGGACACTGTGAATCCTGTATTAAGAAACCCTGACCTACAGGATGGTAGGGATTGGATGGGGGTTGTGGTCAAAGTCTGGTGAGGAAAGGCTTCTTTGAGCTGGATTCTGTGGATAAAAAGGAATAACTAGATACAAAGGCCACAGAAGAGTCTTCCACACCCTGGGCTTGGTCCTAGGTCCACACTGAGGCCTCAGACCAAATATCCCCACTTTTATGCAAATTCTGTATGAATAAATGAACATATTCAGGAAGTTCAGCAGATTAGGCTTACCTCTTTCTAACATCAAAAGGCACAAATATTTATCCGCCTTCTGTCACTTCTCTATTCTTGATATTTTAAAGAGAATTTAAGAGACATTACTTATTTATAATAAGTAAACATTCCATCATCTCAAATGTTTATTCGTTAAGCATCTTCACACCAGAGAAGGTGTCATCTCCCTTTGAGGGGGCCCTGAATGTGCTCACTAGGAAACCATGATGTAAAAGGGAGGTCTGTGAATTATGCCAACATCCAGCCCACAGAAGCTTGGCTGGTGTTTATCCTGAGAACAGACCGCTGTCGGGGGTGAGGGGTGGGGGCAGTTCCCTTCAGTTGTCTGTCAGGAAGAAGGTGGGATGGTGGAGAGGGAGTGGGTTTGGGGCTGGGGCTGGGCCAGGTGACAGGAAAGGTGGGGTCAGAGTTGCAGGGAAGCAGAGTTCTCCCTGAAGCAGGGTCTTGCAGCCACCAACTTTATATATACTTTATGTTAATCTCTTTACAGTCCTAATAGAGTTTTAGGTTTTTATTTTTGAACAATTTTCTTATAATATCAACGTGTTTCTCCTTTAGGTACTGTGGACAAACATTCTTGCCCCGTCGTTTCCATCGACCGGTGGTTCTCATCTTGAATGTGTATCATATCTCACCTGAATCACCTCGAGGGCTTGTTAAGACACAAATTTCCAGGCCTCTCCCCAAGAGTTTCTGATTCGGTAGGTCTGGAATGAGGGTGAAAAATTCAGTTGATAACATGTTCCCAGGTGGTACTGATCCGTAGGCCAGACTTTGAGAACCAGAGATTTGATGGTTAGTTGTAGCCACGTGATATTGTAGTGAGGCAGTGTGGTTAGTGGAATGGGCATGAATTTTGGAGTCAGACATATCTGGGCTCCCCTGTGAGGACAAGCCCAGGTGCCTGGCCATGCGGCAGCAGCCCAGAACGGAGGCTGCTCATTAGCGTCCCCAGCTACCGGCCAGCTGTGGCAATTCTTTGTAACTGTGATAGACTGTTACATTAAAAGAACTTGCAATAAGGAAGAACTATAATGATGATACAAATACTTAATATCTGTGTGGCGTTCACAGCTTTAAAAAATGTGTACGGAGAGGCAGGACGGCCCAGGGAAATGATGGGATTTGGATCTGACACCTGGGTTTGCTATCTGCTGTTTTCTGCACAATGACGTGTCTTCAGGCAAGGCATTTCATCTCTTGAATGCCATTATTTTTCACATGTTAAATAGGGAACATAATAATGCCAGCTTCATACCGTGCCCAATACTAAATGCAAAGTTATTTCCTTTTCAAGCTCACATTTCTCTGTGTGTAGGTGTGGACATTTGGAAATTGGCTAAAACTAAGCTGCAAGTGAAGGGATATCAGCCCTATATGACTCTTCACATTGCTGGGGAATAACAAAAAGAGAATTAACCTCAAAAGAGGCATTTTGATTTGTCAATGAGCATATTACAGGAAAGGCATGGTTCTTGAGGGAAAGAGCCATTAAAGACCAGTAGAAAAATGTGGCAGGGATCAGATATTTTTCAAAGACCCCAAAGGCCTTGATCGCATTTTCTGGCATCAGAGGAGTTCCATGATTTTAGGGATCTGTGTTCCCCCATCCCCGCTGTGCCTTTCCCGTCCTGTCTTGATCTCCCCCAATCTCTCAGATTGAAAGCTCTGTGTATTTCTTGTCACTGACAGCCACATTTATCAAGGGTTTGCAAGTGTGTTTTGTTTGGCCTGCAACCTAATCCTGACGAGCCTGGTTGGAGCCTGGCATCTGACCTCTCACTTATAGAACAGACTAGACTCAAGTGAGAAAGACAACAAGGAAAATAATTCTGTGGTTGAGGTATAGACATCTCTCCCAGCCACAGCAAGTTAAACTAAAGAAATGTGTTGAATATATGGAATAGGAATTTCTATCTTCACTACATTTAAAGAATCCTGTTTCTAGCCTTTATTTCTAAGAGTAAAGGCTGCAAAGGGGGATATAACCAAAATCATAGCTCTCAGTGTGGACCAGAATCTAGCATTACAGTGATGATGAATATGAGGATAAATGTTTACTTTTCTTATTTAATGGAAATCAAGTCCTGAGAACCTTGGAACTGAAAGAGGTCATAGAAGCTGTCCCATCCAGCTTTCCTCCTTGGGGACAATCTCCTTAGGATCATCTCCATAGTCAAGCATTTGGCCTCTCCCGACACATTTCCAATGATAAGTTAGCATGTTCCATTTCAAATATCTCTTGTGGTTAAGAACAGTCCTTCCCTACAGCCAGGCAGCATTTTCTTCCTTATTACCTGTATCTATTGCCTTAATTGTGCCTTCTGTTGTGAATGAAATATAGGAGACATAAATACCTTACAGGTATAGTAAATAAATTTCCTAAACATATTCCAAATGAAAATAGGCCTACTCATAATTGCAGCTACGTTTGATTTTTCGGGGGAAGGAGGGGAGTATATTCTTTCCTTCATTCTAGACATCCCCATGGCAGTGTATAACACATACCTCAGTCATGACATGCCACCCAGGAGTGTTCATCTCCCCCAGCGGAGTCTCTCCCCCAGCCCTTTCTCAGTTTACAGAGGCCCTTCCATCCTGCTGTCAAGTCAAAAACTTTGGAGC
The DNA here is from genome assembly GCA_032199065.1 of Smutsia gigantea. Taxonomy (NCBI): domain Eukaryota; kingdom Metazoa; phylum Chordata; class Mammalia; order Pholidota; family Manidae; genus Smutsia; species Smutsia gigantea. Next base: position 44,642 of record JAVSCE010015998.1, read on the forward strand.
CATCCTTGACTTCTCTCTTTCTTCTGTTTCATATCTAATCCATCAGCAAATGATCAATTCTAACTTCCAAATATACCCGGAAGGTGACCACCTCTCATTGCCTCTAACCCGAATGCCCTGGTCCAAGCTGTGGTCACCTTGTGCCCAGATTCTAGCCTCTTAACTGCTCTTCCTGCTTCTACCCTTTTCTTATGCACTCCTCACTCTACAGTAGCCAGGCTACTTATTTTAAAAAGCAAGTACGTCACTCTTCTACCCAAATCCCTCTGTTACAACCCAGCACCTTACATAGTGGAGGTCCCGGGTGCACCAGGTACACTGCTTTCTCAGGGCCTCTGCCCTTGGTGTTCCCCTGCTGATGTAGCAGACACTGTAGGAGTCCCGCCTGGCCCCTTGCCCCACCGGCAGGCACCTGCAGCTTTGGAGGGCAGCTCTGGTACTGGCGGTGGGATCTTACCCCAGCACTTCGCTTTCCTTCTCTGAACTTGGGATTGGGCCCAGGCTGCACAGGGAGGGCGAGAAGTGCCCAGGAGGACCCCTCACCCAATGAGGGAGCACGGTGCCCCAGCTTCCTACACCCTGGTGGGGCTATTCTCAGGTGTGTTTCTCAGTCTCTCAGAAGCCCCCAGTGGGGATGAGGCCCAATTGCCAGTCCTCAGTGCACACTTTATTTTTCTATTTTAAGCTGTCAGATGATGAATCAAGCTTTTATTACCAGAATTAATCTAATTTTATCATGACAGAATACTCTTTTTGGTATATTCTTAGATGAATTTACTAACATTTTGTTTAGCATTTTGCGTCTAAGTTCACAAGGGAGATTATCCTGGAGTTTTCTTTCTTCCCACTGTTTTTTTCTTTTTACCCCTGGTTTTGGTATCATTATTCTATTTAGCCTCACAAAATGAATTAAAGAGTATCCCCTGCTTTTCTATTCTCTGCATGAGTTTGCATATGTTTGGAATCATCTGTTTGTTAATGCTCTAGTAAAATTCGTTTGTTAAACCTTCTGGAACTATTTGTTTTTCAGGGGAGAATTTTACATCCCATTTCAATTTAATTAATGTTATGAGACCATTAGAAATCTAGATAATTGTGAGTCAGGCTAATCATTTATGTTTTTAGAGGAATTTATTTGCTTAAGCAGTCTTCAAATGAGTTGGCATAAAGTTCATATTATTTACATTTCTAATGCTTCTGTGAGTACTTCCTCCTTCTCATTTCTAATATTTATTTGTACTGTTCTTTTCTTGACCATTCTTACCTGAGTTTTCCCTTTTCTGAATCTTTTTAAAAGAACTTTGACACTGGTAAGCCCCTCAATTTTATTATTTTTGTTTGTATTAGTACCTGCTATTTATGACTTCCTTTCTTATGATTATTCTCTTGTTTATTTTCTAACTTCTTAAAATTGGCTGTTTAGTTGATTACTTTTCAGATTGTCTCCCTTTTTATGTAAAGTATTTTAAGACCAAGAAGTACTTACATTTTTATGTGAGGTATACAAACATTTAAGGTCTAAACAGACAACATTTTCCATATCCCTCAAGTTTTAATACCTTGTATTTTTGTGATCTTTCTGTAAGAGTGGTTTCTAATTGCCATGTGCTCAATGAGTTAGTTAAAAGTATTTAGAATTTTTATTTCCTAGTGTATGTTTTCCTCTTAAGTTACTCTTTGTTATTGATTTCTCACCTAATTACCTGTGCTTAAAGAACATGATCTCAATGATTTAGTTCTTTGAAATTTGTTTTCTAGAATATTGTCATTTTCATAATATTCTATGTATGTTTTTAAAGAATGCTGTGTTCTGTATGCCTATTAGGTCCATTTGCGTATTGTCCAAATCATTGGTAGCTTTACTGATCTTTATCAGCTTTTTCAGTTACTGTTTTCTTATGAGAGCAATTTGTAAATTTTTATTAAAGTTCTCTTAATTTTTTGCTTTACATATTTTGAGGCCATTTTGTTAGATAGTTACAAGTCTATAATCATTATATGTTCCTGATAAACTGAAAATTTTGCCATTGTACGATAAATGATAGAGAAATTTTGTGATTTCTCCTTGCTCCGATTTTCCTTTGTTCCGTTTCTCTCTTTCTTGACTTATTTTCAACTGCTAAAATTTTTTCTTCATTCTCTTACTGGTTACCTTACAAACGTACACATACATGTTTTGCTTAATAATTTTAAATTAACCACTGCTCTTACCATCCTCTCAGACAATACAATTATATTCTTCTTTAAATCAAACTCACCTCTCCTGAATTCTATAGTTAACTTAAAAATTATAGTTAACTTCTCCATAACTTAAAAATTCTTCTCCAGATGTGATGCCATTATTATGTTCTGTGGCATCAATGTTTGTTTAATTGGCCCACAAGTTAACCCCCTTCTTTATTTGCTAGTGCTTTCACATGTCAGACTTTCATTTTGGATGGTTTCTTTCTTCCTGAAGTACATCTTTCCAAAGACCCCTTATGGGTGGTGGCTATTTATAGTAGTCTTTTTATTTGTATTTGTCTGAAAAATGGGTTCCTTTTCCCTTTGTTTTTTGAAGATACTCACTCTGCATGGCTAGCTGGGTGGTTATCCTGTCTTCCTTTCTCTTAGCCTTTGGTGAAAGAAAGCAACAGATCCCTGGCTTTCTTGCTTGTTGTAGAGAAGGGTCTGGCTGTATTGCCTTTACTTTCAAGTAATTTCTGTTTGTTCTTCAAATCTTTTTGTTTATTAAGTATTCTGTATTTTTACTATCATGTATGCAGGTGTAGATTTTGTTTAAATTATTCTGACTGATGATTCAGAAATGTGAGGAAATTTTCATCTAATATCTCTTTGAATTTTGCAGTTTCCTGATTCTTCCTATGATTTCTTTTTGCGATTGCTATTAGACGCATGTTGGGCCTTCTCATTCTATCTTCCGTTTTTAAGTCATTTTAATATTTTAATTTATTTATCTCTTTGTGCTACAGTCTGAGTAATTTCCTCAGATCTATCTATCCGTTCTTCAAATTATTGAACCTGTCGTTTGGTCCACCTGACCAAGGTTCTTATTTTATTTGCTTTATTTTGCATTCCTAGATGTTACACTTAGTTCTTTATCGTATCTGCCTGGTCATTTTTGATAGTTTCTTGTTCATTAATCATAGATTAGATATGTTCATTTATTGCTTTAACTGTACTAAATATCTTTTATATTTAATAGCCATTTCCACAATTTGCAATTTCTTGGGCCTGATACTGCTGTCCATTTCTTCTGTTTACTGTATTTCACCCATTTGTTGTATTATTCTTTTATTTGTTCTTCAGTTGTTTTCCAATTATCTTTTTGAAAAATTGTGTATTCATATGCACAAGAGCCTTATCTGTGGGGACTCTGACGATTGTGGAAAATGTGTGCTTGTTTCCACCAGGAGGCAACTCAGGCCCCTTTAAATTCTTAACTTACGTTTTTTGCGGGCCACAACCATAAGTAGATTCAGATGCCAAATCCACATGAGGGACTCAGTATTGTAACAGGCCATTATTATTATTTGAAGGTGGAATTGCTCACCATGTATATTGAGGTTAGTGGTTATTTTCCACCTTCACCTGCAGCCAAGCCCAAGGCAGGCAAATTTCCTTCCAGTCACCCTTAATGAGCCGCATTTTTTCCCTAGTTAATTAATCCTCTTATTTTGGGCACTTCTATTCATGGATCCAGGCTTCCAAATGGTGGGGGATGATATCCCCAAGTTTGCTTTCCAATCACCAGACCATAGACCTTATCTCCATTCTCTGCAGATATCACTAAAACCAAAGCTCAGGCAATCAGGGATTGGCAGGTGTACCCCAAATGTCTGTCAGCATCCTCTCTCACATATATGTGTTATTTATTAAATACTTTTGCCTATGTTTAAAAATATTCTGTATTTTTATTTATTTTTCATGGGGAGGTATTTATTTATTTATTTATTTACACTATTGCTTCTAACTATTGCCAGCCAATGGAAACTACATAATGCCTTCTTATCTTCTATGAAAAAACTCTTTCCCAGAACTTATGTTGCCAGAGGGCAATTATTATGCTCTTTGCTGGCCAAAAATCAGTAGGATGGTGTCGACATTTATCTCACAATCCATAACATTCAGCTCAAGATAAGCAATCCAAAATTTGTGGCTCTCACAATCATTAGTAGATATGGTGTTATCATCAGTTAGGGAGCTGTCTACATAGTGTATCTTCACAAAATAGTTAAATTTATAATACTTCGTGCATTTATATAATATGGTGTAAAACTTGATAATATGTCAGGTTCACTTCAATAATGGAATTGCCACCAAGTCTGTGTGGTCGCCCTGGAAACAGAAAATTCAGGGCTACATGATAAAAATGGTCTCAAAAGATCACCTTTTTCTTTATATGAAAAAATATTAATCTCAGGAATAAACCCTAAAAAACTTAATAAGAACTTTAAAAGTAATCTTGGAGTTCAAAGATGACCTAAAATGCTTTTGTTATTTAATATTTTCTAATTATTGCTGATGATGAGGTTAATAATCTGCTGGAAGTTCCAACTTGTCAGTATTAACCTTGATGAATAAATACATTATTTTGTGCATTTAACATGTTTTAAAAAGCATATTCATTATTACTTCAAATTCTCTTTGGGATGAAGATATAACCAAAATCACAAGCATAACCTAAATATTTGATAAATATCTCCTGAAGTCTAAGAACATCATGAGATGGGAAATTCTTTGCTTGGTTTGAAATTTCAACATTGCAGTGTAGAAAGCAGAGGAAAGTATTATATTCTGCTGTTCTGGGTGTTATATTATTTTAGCATAAACAAGAGGTCTATGATTTCCATGATTTCAGGGACTTAAAGCAAGAGAGAACTTGGGCTGCCTTGTGATGTTGCCAAGAAACAGGACTCAGGGAGCAGGGACAAAATGTAGTGAGTGCCTTCTCGTGGTTCCCTCCTCCATACCAGGGTGTTTGGGGCCCCTCAGAAGCATCACTCAGCACTGAATTGCCTTCTTCCACCCTCAGACACTCTCTGATCTAGAAAGTCTCAAATACAGCTGAAGCCTGAGGGATTTTATAGCTTTGAACAGAATTTGGACAAATGAGTATTTTACTTTCCATTCTCAAAATAGGTGATTTAATTCCCTGTGGAGTTACATGATGTGGAGTTGGTTTTTCTAAGACTGACTATGCTGATGACTCGTGCTGGGATCGTGGGTACAGTTCTGAGAGGTAACCAGAGTCTGACCAGAGGCAAGGTGTTTGCTTCCTGCCAGGAGATACAGGTCCTGGAATGTCAACCAGAATTCACCTAGAAGAACTGGGAAAACAGCTTCCCTTTGGGGTTTCTTGGAGGATATCCTGTTCAGGTGTGTGTGGGGGTGGGTATTTATTTTCCTGACTTCATGGATCCCTAGAGAAGTGCTTCTCGCATTTGTTTCTTGCCGCGCGTTGCTGAGCTTTAACCTTCCAAATCCTGGGGACTGCCAGTTTTTTCTTTCATCTCACTTCTGTTGTCTGGGGATGAGAAGCACCGTGCTGTGGGGCTGTGAACAGTTTCATGTTTATAACTGTGTGATTTGCTCAGGAGGAGGGTTCACAGCTTTTATCAGCTTCCCAAAATGGTTTGCGATGCTCTTCCCCTAAAAAAAAATTAAATGATTTATTATAACAGCCTGTCTTAGAGATAAGTCTGCTTAATTTCTAGAAAGCATAGCGTATTTTCTATAATTCCTCTAACTTTTTAGTTAGGAGGATAATAATTTACCACAGATAAACATCTACTTGCACTGTACTTGCTTTTCAGTAATGAAGAAATTATCATCGTTGGGACCTTTGGCTATGATGGATAGAATTTGGCAAAGCTTGATGATATGACACACAAAATGCACTGAGATGAAATTGCTTCAAAGTTGATAAACTGAAACAAATGAATTTAAACTTGAAATGAACTTTAACAAAAGTCATCCATCTCATTTTAGTTGTAATGTACTTTTTAAAAGGACATGCTAGACAACATTATAATCTAGATGGTAGAAGACTGCACAATTTCTAGTCACAAGGTCAAAAAGCTGTTATTTACTTACATAGTTTCCCTATTTTCAGGTTTCATAGTCAAAGTTTCTTTTAAGGTTTTACATGTTGTTTAAAAAAAAGACAAAGTTAATCTCTCATTCAAATGCTTTTTAAGTATTTGAATTTAAATTTTGTATCAGTTAATATCTAAAGTTTTGACTATATTTACCATATAGAAACCCAAACTGTCTATACCAGCAAGTTTTCAAACTGGAAGATTAAGTAACATTTTTAGTAGAAGAATAGCAGAGTTAAACTGTACATGGTTTGGCTTAAGATTAAGAAATATTTTTCTGTTTATTTCATATATTTAGACAATTAAATGTGTAAGATTTAAACAAAATTTCATCCCTTCATAAACAAGCAAATAAATAGCTTTTTATGGATTCAAAATGTTGGGAAAAGAAAAAATAATATACCAATCATTAAGCTATGAAATTAACTAGACCATTTTTTTTACAGACTTCACTGTATGACTGTAGATCTGGAAAAGTTGGATTGTTATTTGTTAATTGGATAGTTTTTTGAAAATTGATTTATTGCATATCAAAACTATGTGCAACCAGCATGCAATAACACTGTTGTAATGAAATATGGGGCTACTGTTCGGGGTTTTGTATTTACAGTAAACATGTTTAGCAAAATGGGGTAAGCGGGATCCACCCCTCTCCTCCTTCCCTCTACTTATATTTTGGAAATGATCTATGTTTTGACAGATCAAAAGAGGTTGTGCCACTGAAATTCCATGTAATTCTTCTTTCCTTCTATTTCTGGAATTTTGCTTGAAAAATGATGATTTCTGAAAACTAAATTGCAGGTAAAGGACAAATATATTTCACACACAAAAATTTTACATATTTAACAGCTTACACATTTATATAGTATACGTACACATGTATACATATGTGTGTGTTTTACTACATACATATTATACATTAACCTTTTTTGATGTATTTTCTTCTAAAGGAAATCTGTAAGCACATAAACATCAATCATTACATTTCAAGGGTGAATGTGTAGAAATGGGGTATTGCTTAGTGATGACTGCATTTGATACATTCCCATCTTTCATTTTTAATTATTTTCAATATTTCCACCAGCAGTTAATTTATTCTTCTGTACCTGCTGTAAGAAAAGCTGTCAAGTTGTCTGGCTTAAGGTGAGAAGTATTACTTCTTTAGAGGCCATCGATGTAGAGAGGATACACAGATGTCATGATGTAAAAGAAATTCACTTAAGAGAGTAGTGTCAGCGGGTTACAGAGCTGCTGAACTCATCTAACGCATTGTGGGATAAAATGTATGAGAAATATAGTATTTGTAATTAAGATTTTTAATGAATTGCCTTGTTAATCCACACACTGTATGCATGTTGCAACATTTTCTAGGCTTAATTAGTGTACTTGATGATTATGTTTATTTTCTGATGTACACACTGATTAAGCATTGTCCACACACTGGAGCTGGAAACAAGATCGGTCTGTAAAGGAGTATCTAGTCGTCTAACTGGGGACTCAAAATGCAAATAGATCAACTTATGTAAAATTAAATTAGTTCTAATAGAACCCATTTTGCCTGAGCAGCTGGTGTCACATTATAAACAGCATTCTCTTGTAAGAAATAAAGGGCTTCTGTTGACAGATCCTTATATCCTTTTAAACTTGAAAAACTGAACATGTGCGATGTCAGAGTTGGACTGCAACTCTTAGACACAAGAAATCAGGGAGCATTTTCAGCCTAACTCATTCTATTGTGGCCCAGAAATGTAACTCATTATGCCATTATGGCATTTGGGGGAGTGAGTGCCAGGTTTCAAATGCTTTTCATCAAAACCTCCTGTTTTTAGTCACTCACAACTTTAATGGATTTTCTGTTATATGGAAATCCTCTACATAATCTTAAGTCATATATTCAAAACAGTCGTATATTCAAAAATTAAACATTTCTCTGCCTTAGTGTGCAAGTATTTAGAAATGTTCTCTTTTATCCCCTCCACTTGATGGCAAATTTAGCATTTAAGAAGTTAACAAACCAAACGTTTATTTTAAAGTTACTTTGCAACACCATTGGAAAGCATTTGTTCATTTATTTGTGTATTCCACAATTGTTGGGCCGCTTCTGCTTGACATCACACAGTGTACTACACTGGACTTGTGTCAAAGAGAGTCCCTCTTCTCAGAGAGATGGTGACTTAATGGGGAATATAATAGGAAGGAAGATAAGTAACAACATAGTAGGCTGAACATCATTTGGAGGTATTAATAGTGCATTGGTGGAGAAGAGAGACCCTAAAAGGAAAATTATTGCTATAAACTACATGAACACTCGCTCATGACTTCTGTAAGACCTTTCTTCTATTAAAAATCTTAGATGTCATGAATCCGTGGGCTTTGGGGGACAGGGTTTGGGGAAAAGCTAATAGTGGTGGTTTTGAGACTCCATTGAGAAGCTACTAGAAACTAAGCATCATAGGGAAGATTCAAGGTATATTCTGCAGCACTCCTGATTCACAGTTGGAAGGATAAGTGACAAGGGTCTCTCTCACATTAATGGTGGCAATATACAACATGGGTATTACCATAATGGAAATCAGTCTGGAGGAAGATATCAAATGCTTTAAAGATACTCGTACACTTTGGTACAGTATTTTTCTTTTTGAGAATCTTTTCTGAATAAAAATCCCCCAAAGGGAAAATTGCTTCCAAGCAAGAATGTTCACTACAGCATTGTTTATAATAGAGAGACATTGAAAAAACCCCATCATGCAGCAGGGGGAGAGTGAGCATACCATGGAAAAAATATTTGATGAAATTAAGTTTGTTACCTCTATCTGCTACAATGATTCTTAAAAAGACTTAAGATTTGGAAAATGCTGATGCTGGATGTTAAGTGAAATTGGCAGGAGACAAAACTGTGTACACAATATGTTCAAATAATGTAAAAGAAGAAACAAACATTTTTTCACATGGGAAAAATTCTGGAGGAAAATAAAACAGATTGTTATTCTTCTTTTACATTTTTATTTTCCAAATTTTCCCTAGGAACACATTACATTTGTTGGGGAGGGAAACAAACTTATTAAAAATATACATCACAAGAGGTAAAAATGTGCTTGGTCATGATTATCAAAGTTAAGTCTTTAAGAACCTTCATGAATTTACTCAGCAAAGTCTCCATTCCTGAACTTAAAAAAGAATGTTCCAGAAAGAGAGGGCCAGTTTGAAAGACCATTAGACTCTGGGTCATAAAGTCAATAAATAATCCAGCAAACTTAGCCAAAACCAACTTCTGTCGATTTCTTCACTTGTAAAATGAAGAGCTTGTGCTAAATAATTCTAAAAACCCTTCAACACATCCCGATTTGATTCCATGATCCCACTGTGCAATTGGCAGTATAAAGGGTCACTCTCTTCTGATAGATGGTAACAGTACTCAGATTCCAGATGGAGAGGCGCTCAGGAGGTTCCAAGTAGTTACACAATGCACTCAGATATGCCCAAAGATCACTCCAAAACTTGACTTCCAACTTCATGAACCACACCTATTCACACTGAATGCACACCAGCTGAGGGATGGTATTGAGTCCAATACCAATGCCATACTAAAGGGCAGCTGGTATCTTCTCAGGAATGTCTGCAGCAGGGATAAAGATTGTGTCTTCATGCAGTTCTAACATAGCTAAACACCCTGTGAAGGTCATTCAGAAGCCTGGAGTCCCAGGCTATGCTAGGCTTCTATCTCAGAACTGGGCCTTAAGTTGTACCTATCTTTACCATTTTCCTGGAGAAAATCATCAGTCATGCTATGTGAGAATGCATTTATCCACTTACCTGTTCCTCTTAGAGGTTTCCTAGGAATAAATCCCAGTTCACATTCAAATAGAAGATAATGGGTCATCTTTCAAGGTGTACCACCCTGGTTAGGGTCTTGCATTTTCTCCAGAGTGTGGGTCTTTATGTAACTGACAGCATTATAGAGCTGCCCCCCATGAGGGGGTATCGCTGTGATCTGTCACTGGCTGAAATCTTCTCTCATAGAAATAGTATTTAGTGGTGGTTATGAAGGACATTCTAGATATTTTAAAATTTATTCCTAGATTGAGTTCAGCTGCAAAACTCTACCCAACCTGGATGCCATGCACTCTAGCTTGAGGTCTTCAGCCTATACTAAGGGACAGCATAAAACTTCATTGTGTGTCCTGGGAGGATGTTGCTGATTACGCTGTCCACCATGGGCAGGGTCTTCTTTATGAGGCAAAAGTCCAGGTGGCCTCAGTGCAGGAAAGGCTGCACTTCTCCTGAGCAGTGACCCCACAGGGACAGTGAGCTGTGTGGCGGCTGCCCCTTACACGCTGCTGCTTGAGAAGCTCACGGCGGTCTGCTGGCATACCCGCTGCAAGGGGATGGGGCTTCTGCACTCCATTCTTCAGTCTCTTCCCTGCTTGAAGGAACACCCCATCTTGGTTTTTCCTTCCTTACATTTGTCATATGTTCCTGCCTTTTATGAATTCTTAGAAGCTGCTTTAAGTTCTTTCTGGAACAAGTACTACATAAGTATATAAGCAGGTAAATAAAAGGCTTTGTTTGCTTTGGCATTGTTGCCAGTGATCTGGAGGCTTGGAAGATGCAGGCCTGCGTACGTTGGTAAGTTCCCTCCTGGACGGCATGTCCTTGGCCTGCTCTGGATTTTGAACCCATCAGGGAACGAACTGGTCCATATCTTAGTCAGTACAGTATGCAAGTCAGACACAACATACGTTGAATATGAGGAGACACAGCAAGGTTGCTTGTGGTGTCTGTCTAAATTAGCACTTGATTTGTGGAAATGAAGAAGGATGGGGATTCACTTTTACGTGTATAGACACGTTTACATGACCCAAATGTTTTTTGCTATTTCTCAATATTTAAATGTTGTCTTAATCAGCAAGGATGTGATGAGGGAATTCTCATATACTCCTTTCTGCCCAAAGGGAGACTGCTGATGAAAGTGAAGGGATAGTAACAAATCACCAAGTTTATACTTAGGGTGGGCTATGATCATTATGCTTATTTTCATGCCCTGCTTCTTTTTAATTTCACTCTGATCTCAGATGTCTATGCCCAGATAAACTAGATGCTGGGATGAAAGGTGGGAATGAGAGAGGAGTCGAGGGAATCCCAGGGAGAACACATCCTAGATCAGCTGGCAGGCAGACGACGTTTCTGCTCTTTGCCACTGAGCCTGACAGCCGAGTGTTACCTCTGGGTTCCCAGGTGAAATGTGTTGACATGAATACCCTGCTTAATATTTGCATGCAGCAAAGAGAATGTATAACACTTGTCTTAAATACAGGCTGCATAGTAATTACTATGCCATGGCTTTTGGTGAGTTAATAATAGATGTATATTTTCCCACTGGATGGCAAAGCCTTTGAGGATCTGGAACTTCTAGTTAGCCATCTTTGGAGGATAACGTTATCCCTGAATTTTTCCCCAAGGGAGGCTGCTGTTTTTTTTTTCTCACTTATTTCTGAGTTTGAGGAGAGCTGGTGACCTTGCCCCTCATTGCTCCTTCCAACTTATTTCTCCTTCAAATTTGGAAAATTCCAATTTATATGAAGTTTATGCTATCTTAAGCACCCCTTACTGCTCCTTGTTGCTGTTCCCATGTTTTCTCAGAAGATTCCAGCCCCGCTCACTCTCTTCCTCTTTACCATGCTCCTGATCCTACTACTGCAACATGGTGACCAGTCTCACATCCTGGCCTCTCACTTTCTTGACCTCCCACCTCCATGAGTTTTTCTTGTAATCCTCCTCGGGGTCCGTTCTCCTATTTTACCTCATCACCGGAGCTGGTCACCAGGAACTGGTGTCTCAGCAGCCTGCACTTCCAGTGCCCAGTCCTTGCCAATGACTTTGCCCTCTGTCCTAAGTACGGACGTCATGATTCATCGTCGCACACCATGGACACCACCCCAGCCTCTTTCCTCACCTTCGCTCTACTGCTCACCTGCTTGCAGGGTAATCCCGACAGCCGGCGGCCCTGCACCTGTGTCTGCAGTGCAGCAGGTAAGCACGGGCTGCCTCACATCATGCTTGCTTCTCAAGCCACCAGCACTCCCTTACTTTTCTAAATGATAGTGGCAGATAGAAACTCCCTCTGCCTTCTGGGAGAATGCTGCTGTGATGACGCTACGCGTTTCTTCACTTGTGCAGTGGGTTTCACAGCCTTCCACTTTTTTAAGTGTTCACTCCTGGTACAATAGCCTTTTTCCATTTTATTGTCAGTTTGTCCTCTGCTGTGTAATTCCCATGACAACAAAACCACATATTTTTAAACCAACTTTTCCTTGACCTCTATCTCCAACTACAATTCCCACCACTCTGCTCATTGTCATGGTACCATGTCCTGGAAGAGCCACCTATTGGCCAGGTCTCACTTCTGTACATCCTATTTTCTCCTCAGTCCACCCCATCTTATCCTAACCATTCTTCAAACTGCTCTTGCATGGTTGTTATTGACCTCAAATTGCTAATTCAATGGTCACTTTTCTGTCTTCAATTTATGTGACTACTTGTCAGTATTTGTTAACCATACTCTTCTTCTTAAGAAAAAATATTTTCCCTTACTATCTGTGATATCACCTGCTCAGTCTCCCCTGCTGTCTCCATGCTTGTCCCTCAGTATTATCTTGTTGCACAGTGCAGTCCTTGGGTTCAACTCTTTCCGCAGATACATTCTCTGGATGCAAACTTACCTAGTTCCTTTGGCTTTAAAAACTGTCTTCATGGTCATGACACCCAAGTTGATATCTTATCAACTGGACTTCCACTGAAATCCAGAATTAGTCCTTGTAGTTATCTCGATTTCAACATGGCTAAAAGACAGCTTTTTCCCTACTCCTCCCAAAACACATTCTTTCCAGTTTCTCTTTGTCACTAAATGAACTACTTTCCATGCGGTTGCTCAGGCCCCAAATAAGAACTAATTCTTATTTCATTTTCAACAAATTCTATGGAGTTTATCTCCAAAACATTTCCTGAATCTGACCACATTTCTCCATTTCCACCGCTGCTCTTCTAGAACATAAGCCGCTTCATAGCTGCCTGGATTATTTCAACAGCATTTGTCTTCTTGTTTGCCCTCTGTCCCCTTCAGTTTGCTCCCCCGATCTCCTAAAAATACAAGTCAGTTTGTGTCTCTCGGGTGGGAGGCCTCCAGTACCGACTGATCCATCGCACTTAAAATAAATCTAAGCACCTTGACGCAGCGGAAGCCTGAATCATCTGACCTTCCCATTCTCCCCGCGTTCACTCTGCTCCACCGTAGGACCTTCCAATTTTCTTTCAAGCATTCTCATTGTCTCCTTAGGGCTTTCGCACTTACTTCTCCTCCTCCGTGGGATTCTTTGTCCTCAGATCTTCTACCAGCTGCCTCTTTGTAGTCATTCAGACCCAACTTAAACATCGTGTTCTCAGTGATGCCTTCCGTTATAAATCCTGCCCCTACCCACACCAGCATCCTCTGTCCCGTGCCTTGCTCTGTTTCATACACAGCATCATCTTGTACTCATGCGTTCTTGTTTATTCCGGAACTCAAGCTCCTTGGTCACCTTGCCTTATTCTCCTCTACATTTCCAGGGCTGGGATGGGGGCCAGGCATAAAGCAGGAACTTGATAGATACTTGCCATATATATGCACCTGTAGAGTTTAAAAATGGGGATCTCAGTATAACCTGGATAAACTGGGTACTTGTAGATCTGCCTGTTGCAGTCAATTCAGTTATTTGGTGGCTAAAGATTGACAGTTTATATTCTGTAACATTTGATGAAAATATTTACAATATGTATAAGTAATCTCCCCTAAGGAAGTACCTTATTGTAGATATTCTCATAAAGACCCAACACTGAATTATTTTCACTGTCTTCTCTTTATTTTATTTATTTGTTTGTTTGTTTAAAAAATGACCCTGGTGAGTTTAACACAAAGTATTGTTTTAATATTTGTATATTAAAATGTTATTTTTATAATGAGATAAATCAGTGATATTTAGATAATGCACATAATCAAATTTAAACCTAACATGTTTTTTAAAAATTCACTGTATATTCCCCATTAGAGTAAAAAATAATGTCAAGTAAAATTATCTATGAGAATGTAAAATGAATCAGGTAGAGCTAATGCAGAAAAGGTTTTCTCTTTATTTACCACCAACTGTTCATTGGGTAGTTTTAAAAAGTATTAAGATTTCCATTATGTTAACAATTGTTTCTTTTTCTGTATTTTCCTTAGCAAACTCTGTGCATTTGCAATGTCATGATTAATAAAGGGAGACTGGAGGGGAGTATTTGGGACCGGAAGGAGGAAGCATTTTCTGAAAAAGGGATGATTACAGGAAATAATTTGCACCCATCACTGGTGTTGGAAAGCCACCTTCCCACATTCCCTTGGAGTCAGTAGTGTTTGCCCGAGCCATAACAGCTCTGAGCATCTTCAGAATCAGGTGCCCTGGGTCCTGGGTAGTCTAGATTTATCCTTAATAAACTTGCATTTGCTTTCTCATTTTCAAAACCTATTCTGGAGTTTTGCTCCATTTCTCATGTTTGAAGTACATGTTGTGTATTCATCAGGACCCTTGTTCACGAGAGATAAAATTCTAACTCAAACTACAAGGGCAAAATAGGGCCTGGTGGAAAGGCAGAAATGTGGTTGGCTTTCAGGAATAATTAAATCCACGAACATTAACCCTTAAGTCTCTTGTGTTGACATCTTTTTTTTTTTATGATCACATTCTTTCCTGCTGCAGACCATCTCTTTTATATAACTGGGGACCTGGTGTCAATAGGTTCAGATTTATATCTCAGCCACCCAAGAAAGTTTAATGTTTGGCTTCTCTGAGCTTAAGTCCAAAAATCATCGAAAAATGTTTTAACTGGCCAAACATGTCTAATTTTCTAAACCCCAAATATGCAGACTATCATGATTTGCAACAATCCCTACTTACAGGGAGATCTATAGGGAGAAAGCATCTCTATGGCTTGAGAGGAAAATTCTCCATAAGAATGCCAATCCTTCTGGGTGGATAACATAGTACCTGTTTTAACATGTGCAGCAGTGACAAGACTTCCGCAGCCTCGGGCTGGAATGGTGTTGCTCCAGTGCCCCATATGCTGGGCCCGAGGCGGCAATCGTGAGGGCTGATGTGTGGGAGGCACCTCCAGCTGCTACCCCCCAACAGACATAATGTTTTCTGCTTGTAGTAATTCATATCTTATTCTACTATTCTTTAACAGTATATTTCTTAAAAAGTATAAATGTGTAAAAAGGATCTGGCTTATTTAGGTCTGAGAGCCTGGAAGTTCCTTTAACAGTCCTTGAGAACACCTTGTGTGGTCTGGCTCATCAACATCCAGCATGTCCCATTTGTTTTCTTCTACCCTTCTCAGTTACAGAATCAAAAACAAAGGCAGAAAGCCTGATCTAATTGACTTACTGCCAGAGCTGGGGCCCAGTTCTTTTTGACTCAACATAGTGGTTAGGAGATTAATATATCTGGCCAAATATTTCCTTATGCAATCTATGCCTGTTTCTTTGTCTGTGTTATAGACAATGTTTTTGTAAGAATCAAGTGACATTAGGAGAATAAAGTGATTAGCACAGTGCCTACACCACTAAGTATTTACTAGATGTTAGTTATTATTAGTAGTAATATAGTTATTGGCCCAGAAGTTTATTGTGTTTCCTTATAATAAAATTTATTGGGGTATTATATAGTAACAATAGTTCTGTTATTATTTTGTTGACAGTCTGGTATAAAATGGAGTGAAACATGATACACTTGACTAGATATATGCATCCACATATTGTTGGCTTAAAGACATGGAAGTTACTATAACTTAGATATTTAGCAATTAAATAATTAAAAGTATTCATAACACTGACAACACCTAGTGCTGGCAAAGATATGGTATAGCAACAGAACTTCACCTTGCTGGTGGGAATGCAAAATGGGAGAGCCACTCTGAAAGACAACTTGGTAGTTTCTTATAAATCTAAACATACTCTTAACCATATGCTCCAGAGAGATTACATTCCTTAGTATTTACCCAGAGGAATTGATAACACTATGTCCACACAAAACTCTGCACATAGATATTTATAGAAGCTTTATTCATAATTGCCAAAATTTGAAATCAACTGAGATGCCCATCAGAAAGTGAATGGATAAAACAAACTGTGGTATATCCATACAGGGGAATATTACTCAGTGATAAAAAGAAATGAGCCATCAAGTCATACAAAGACATGGAGGAAAGTTAAATGCATATTGCTAAATGAACAAGGCCAGTCTTAAAAGGCCCCTCCATAGTATGATTCTAACTATATGACATTTTGGGAAAAACAAAACTATGGAGACAATAAAAGATCATGATGGCTCCAGGGGTTGACAGGGAGGGAGGGATGAATAGGCAGAGTACAGAGCATTATTAGGACAGTGAAAATATTCTGTTTGATATAATAAGATAGATCCATGTCATTATACTTGTGTTCAAACCCACAGAATGTACACCACCAAGAGCGAACACTAATATAAAGTGGACTTTGGGTGATAATGATGTGTCAGTGTCGGCTCACAATTCTATCATTCTGGTGGGTGATGTTGGTAATGGGGAAGGCTATTTGTGTGTGGGGGCTGCAGGAATAGGGACAATCTGTACCTTCCTCTCAGTTTTGCTGTGAATCTAAAAGTGCTCTAAAAAACAAAGTCTAATACAATTTTTTTTTTATTTAAAAACGATTTTCCATTGGAAGTTCAACAAGTATTATAATTTCACTTGTTCATTTTGGATCAGTGGCTTTTGAAATGTTGAACTTTTTACATTATTGACCTGATTGGAGCAACCACCTTAATGAATATTTCCTTCTCACTTTATGAAGACATTGTGGGGACTTATTGTTTATAAACTCCTCCTGGCTATCAATTCTATTCGTATCTTATTGATTAATGTTTAAGAAATAGAACATGCCCAACCCTAAAGTACTTGGACATAAATTCAATTGGAAAATGTTGCTATTAAGAGGGTATAAAATAATTAAGAGAAATAAAATATAAAGTAAATCAAATATAAAAAATAAAACACCAAGTAAAATAACTAAAGAGCGATAGATTTCACAAATAAAAATCCATATGGTATTATCAGAAATTAGAAAAATTAAGAGTACACAGCAAAATGTCAATGCCAACTTTACTTATAATAATGGTTAAATATGAGGAACCACATTTGACACTGAGAGCTCTGCAAAGATGGAACTGATTCTCATGGGCACATCACTTGAGTGCATCTTGTCAAAGATGTCTTGTAAAACTGAGGTCTGGGCAAGTACTTGCCTTAGACAACTGCAAAATCTTTCAATGTCAATGGTTTATGAATCTGTCTCAATATTTTCAGATTTGTTAGCTTTTATCCTTTGCAAATCTTGAAGTATTTTTGAAGTATCTATATATGTACCTGGGAGATGATTTAGATGGAAGAGAAAAGGAGCATCTCCACTTCCTCTCAGTATGTGATAGGAGAATCCACTGTACCCAAATTGCAATGCACTCATCACCTACCAACTCCCTGATGGGAATGTGTGCCGATTTCCCAATCTGCATGAAATTTAAACTGTTAGTTAAGACACTCCGAAGTGGGGCAAAAAGAGGCCAAGAAAGCAGAAGATGCCATCTGCAGAAGCACTGAAGCCTCAAACAATTTGGATTTATGTATTTGGATTTCGGAGGAAAAAACACAACCAGTATAATAGCTTAAATACAGCAGTAAGAGAAGTTTTAGCCTCTTTTGGAAAGTGTTATTCTGGGAAATAGAGTCACATTTAATGCCTCTTTTTATTAATTGAAATATATTTGACATACAACATTGCATAAATTTAATATGTACAATATGTTAATTTGGTACCTTTATATATTAGAAGAGAATTGCTATTGCTTCTTTTAAGTGATGTCTAGAGATTAAATAAAGTTAATCCTAGGCAAGCATGAGCATGACACCTTCTGTAAGTGGTGAGAAGTTAACTTTAGAGTCTGTGTATAAGAGTAGCAGGTAAGGCAGCTGGAAAGGCAGGCTGAGATAGCACTGAGAACATCTGAGTAGCACTAAGAAATCTGGACTTAATCCTAGGTAAAAGAGGTTTTTAAGCAGGTTCTGTATTTATTAGGCTAACACTAGTTGTATAAGAAATCCACAAAAAAATGTACACTGACACAAACACAAGAATAGTTTATCTTCTGATCATATAAATAGTCTTAAATTTCTTGTTTTATAAAAGAAGTTGAGGTCTATGGTCCATGCAGCCATTCGGGACTCAGACTGACTGGGGCCCTGCCATCTTCAACACATGGCCTCTGAGGTCATCTCCATGGGGCTGGCAGGAGAGAAGGAGGCTTGGAGATTGAGTGTGGGAAGGTGCGGAAGTGACAAACACTCGTGGGGCCACACTGCCTTGGCACATGGTCTCACCCAACCCCAGAGGTGGGGGTGAAATACAGTCTGGTTGTCTCTCCTGGGGAAAAGGAAAGCCATAGGATGGACATAAGTAGATCTCCTTTATAGAAAAATAATGTTAGAGGCAGGAAGAGGCTGTCCTGGGAAGAGGCACATTTCTCTGGGCCTGTCAGGGAGATTCCCTGGGTACAAGGTTACATTAGGAGCTCAGAAAGTGGATGATGAGAGATGGAAACACGGAGTCAGAAACAGCACTGGTCCAGTACAGTGAAAGGAGTTTGTGAAGGGCTGTGGGAACAGAGGCCTTGTTGGAGCCTGGCGTCCTGGATGTGGTGTGGGCGGGTATGCTGTGTAGAGCAAGTTGGAAGCACGGAGACTTGTCAGCAAGGTGACTAATCAGTGACCCAACAGGACTAGAACTTTAAAATCTGAACTTCCGGTCAAGATTGAGAAAATTCATGTTTCAGAGTTAGCCAAACATGGTACAAACAGTGAGACTGAATCCTGGATCCTGAAATGACTGAGGAAGCTCATGAGCCAGACTGGGCATTTCCATGTTGTTGACAGCCCTTAACGTGTGCAGACCAGAGGTGAATCCTGAGTGGCAGAGACCCTCCAAATCTGGGACAGGCCCCGAGTCGCATCCTATTTGCCATCTTTACCTCATTTTCAAGGGTTAGGTCCGGAACAGTCTAATATTGTGCAATCTCTGGAAACACACTCAACCCTTTAAAACCCTTTGCAAATGGTTTATCGACATGTGCTTTCTCTTTTTCTCATCTCTTTAAAAGTCAGGCAGCGTCTGAGCATCCAGGCCACGTGCCAGCCCGCCTCCATCCTGGGGTGGGGCCTTTGGGGGTGATTAGATTTAGATGAGCCCATGGAGGTGGGGCCCCTACAAAGGGATTAGTGCCTTTATAGACAAGGAGAAGACCAGAGTTCCCTCCCTCCAGCATATATGGACCAGTAAGAAGACAGCAGGCTTGTTTGTTTTGCTTGGGCCATTCTGAAGCCCCCATCCTCCTTTGCTCTGTCCTTTCTTTTTTGTTCCTTTAGATGCAGACTGCTCAGTCAGGAAGACACTTATTTCAAACACATTTACAAAATGAATTGTAGAAACCACAGAGAACCCTTTGTGGGAGGCATTGTGTTCCACTATGTCAAAGTGCAGCCAGAGGAAACCTGGAGGTCAAATTGCCTCTCTAGAAATGTGGGATTTTCTTCAGTGGAATTGTAATAGGCCTGACTTGCCTTTCTGTGAAGGGGAATAAGCTTGTCATTATGGAATGCAGGTTTGTGTCCTCCCCTAAACCCATATATTGAAGCCCTAGTCCCAGTGTGATGGTATTTGGAGGTGGGGCCTTTGGGGGTGATTAGATTTAGATGAGCCCATGGAGGTGGGGCCCCTACAAAGGGATTAGTGCCTTTATAGACAAGGAGAAGACCAGAGTTCCCTCCCTCCAGCATATATGGACCAGTAAGAAGACAGCCACATGCAAGCCAGGGAGAGGGTTCTCACCAAGAATGGAATCACCTTGATCTTGGACTTCCCAGCTTCTCGAATGATGCAAAATAAAAGTCAGCTGTCGAAGGCACCCAGCGTATGCTATTTTGTCATAGCAGCCTGGGCTAAGACATTAGTTAAAGCACAAATATATGTAAATTGAGTACATGCTGTGTGTGGGCTAAGACATTAGTTAAAGCACAAATATATGTAAATTGAGTAAATGCTGTGTGTGTGCATGTAGGAGGACAGAGTATGCAGAGAAGTGAGAAGTGTGGGACCTACATGCTTAAAATGACTTTACAGATGCATCATGCTGGACCCCCAGCTCTGGGGATCTGATCCAGAGCACATATGAATGCTGAGGGATGCAGTGTGTGAGCCCATCACCATGGCAACTCTTTTCAGATCACTTAAGCCCATCCAAAGCCACCACACATGTAAGGGATGCAAAGGATCTTCACATGGATTTTATGTACCTGGGTGATGCTGCACAGTTGTGAGAACAGAGCAGGTGGAGTGAGCAGAGACAGGGATTCAGCTGCTTAGTGGCAAAACAAACATGATCTGTCTGACCCCAAGGCCCTGTTGCAAGTACATAAGGACAGACATCGCAGATACGGAGACAAATGTAGATACAGACATAGGTACAGGTCAAGATACACACACACATACAGAAATAGATATGTGTATATACATGCTTCTCAGCAGATACTTTACCCCTCACTATTTTTTAAAATTATATTTTGGTATTCATGTGGTTTCCAATGACAAAAAAAATCACCTGTTGGAAGAAAGATGTTTAAAACTTCTACCTGATTCTATCAGTTTACATGAAAGATCTTCACTTTTCTGAATGACAGCAGCATTATAAAAGTTTAGAAATTGTTACATTAAAAACTTTTTCCACTGTTATCAGTTTTGTCAAAATACCAAAGGATAAAAGGAAATCTAATTCATTGGAGATTGTCCTCATCAGAGCCATGGTGGTTTTCACTGATTTGAAGTGATGTGTAGAGAAGAGTGCAATTGGCAGTATTGCAGAGTAGTTACGGGTGTGAGCCTGGAGGTGACCCTCCTGAGTCTGCATCTTAGTTCAACAACTTTAATAGCATTATGTACTTTGGAAATTTAGTGAGATTTCAGTGCTTCAGCTTCCAAATTAATCCACGAAAAGCAGTAAGAACAGTGCTTACCATAAACAGGCACTAAGACAAGTGTCAGCTGCCTTGACTGTTAATAATATCATCATCGTTATAGGAATCATCTGAGCTAATACATAGCTGCATTGGGGACATCTCATCTTTATTTATTATCGAAATATCCTTTGATTCTATAATTTTCCTAATATCTGATTCCATTTTGCTACATTTTATTGGCTGCAAGTATACCTACTTTTGCAAATAGTTACAGGAAATACCCAGAGTCCATAAGTAGATAGATGTTAAAAATGGAAAATGTGAACTGGATGGACAATATCCTTGGCTGAGAGTTTGGTTAGATCCCAGGCAGCAGGTGGAACGTAAGCCCACACCTGTCCTAAACAGAGCATGTTCAGAAATGTCAGCATGAAAGGTGGAAGACTTGGAAATCAAATCTATCGTTTGGCCTCTAACCATCACTGGACTTGGAGTCCACCTGACCTTTACTACCAGAACCTGAAACACTTCAAAGGAAACCTTCCCACTTATTGGCTTCTTTGGGGTATATTCCGAGCCACCAAGGCAGCCCAAACTGAAGAGAATAAATTCCCTGTGTCAGACCATTCTAGCCACACGTCAGCAGGTTTTAGGGAGGCAGCTAGGGAGGCAGTATGGCCAGCACCGTGACAAACTCCACACCAGGTACTTGGAAAATTTTAGAGACAGAGGATTTCTTTTTGGTATCCCTGTACACCCATATAGGGCAGTTTACTGTGCCAGGTAGCAGTTAGCTTTTAAGCATTAACTGCTTTTAAACGGAGCTTTCAAAATTCCAAAATCAGCTGAATATATTTCTTAGAATGGTGAAAGACTGAATTTTTTTCCGTCTAAGATCAGGAACAAAACAATGATGTCTACTCTTGTCACTTCTGTTCTGTACTGGAGGTTCTACCCAGGACAGGTAAGAAAATGAGATGGAAGTCATCCAGATTAAAAGGAAGTAGTAAAACTATCTTCATCTGCAGATTAGATATGATGTTGTATATAGATATATAGGTAGAAAATACTAAGGAATCCACTAAAAAAGCTAAAAAACAAGTTCAGTAAGGTTTCAGGTTACAAAATAAACATACATCAATTGTATTTCTATACTGTAGTCATGAGCAAACAAAACACGAAAGAAAACAATTTTATTTACAATAACATTAAAAAGAATAAAATACTTAGGAATAAATTTAGTAAGACAGACATAAAACTTTAAACACTATAAAATGTTGAAGGGGATTAAAGAAAGCCTAAATAAAGGGAGAGACATATTTATGGATTAGAAGTTTCAATGTTGTTAAAATGGCAATACTAACTAAAGTGATCTACAATTCAGCACATTGCCTACCAAAATTCCATCTGGCTTCTTTGCAGAAATTGACAAATTGGCCCTAAATTCCGTATGTAAATTCAAGGGACCTAGAATAGCCAAAATAATCTTGAAAAAGAACAAAGTTGGAAGACTCACTCTTCCCAACTTCAAAACTTACACCAAAGTTATTTATTAGATAATTTGTGTGATACTGGCATAAAAAACAGACATATAGATCAATGAAATAGAATTGAGAGTCCAGAAATAAATCCCTACCTCTATAGTAAATT
>JAVSCE010015998.1:72500-103997 GCA_032199065.1 Smutsia gigantea
TCTTGGCTTACTCCAATATTAGATTAATATAGATTTCTTGTGCCAAATTAGCGGAAATCACTGTTGCACATAAGAGTGATTCATTCTTTTTTAGTTGTATTTATGTTATAGAAGTGGCATCATTTTAAGCTTAAAAGCTTTTATATTTTAAATTTGGAAATACTGTACCTTGGAGAGCATAAGGTAGTTGTATTAAAACGTTTCAAAGTACATTGGAACTTTTATGAGATTCTAATTTAGTTATGTTTAAATGAGTTGTCTTTCTCCTTTTTTTTTTGCCAAGTGGCCATTACTATTCTGCTATGACATCAACCAGTGAGATTTACGTTTCATGGTTTTTCTTAAACATTTGTAAGTGCAAATTAACTGGGAAAAAAATAGCAATGTTGGGAGCTGTCCATGGTAGAATGCTCTTTAAAAAGTTAGCTGTTATGTAATGCATATCCATATACACTGTGTAACTGGCTTTATTACTGTTTTTAAAGGTCAGGATTAAACTCTTATTAGATAAATTAACTTGGCATATTCAGTAGTTTTTGTAACTAATGTAACAATCTTAAAACTATATTGCAAAAAATTTAAACTTCCATAATGTTGATGAATGTTCCTGGTTGCAGCTTTAAAACATTTATGAGTAAATAAACAAAAATCACAAGCTATTAAATATACAATTCTTTAAGTTGACATTAATATGAAAGCGCAGTGCAAATAGTTTCCATGGCAGTAAGGCAATGTGAACAAACATCAAAAAATGTAACTTGCATGACTTTATTGCTCTTGAAATTAATTCTTATCCTTATGTGACCTGCCATGTCTGCTATAGAAATCCAAAAGATCATAATTGTTTGATATGAAATGCAAAAAGAATAGTTAAATTGAAAGTTTAACATCATGAAATTCAAAATCCCAAGCGGTATATAAACATTAAAAGAAACTTTGGACTGCTAATCCTAGGAAATGAGTTTTATGGATTGAATTCAACAAGGCTTCAGAAATGGTTCCATCTGCTGCCTAGCAGCTGGTGAAAGGATAAATTTAATTCATTAATTCATTTGGAAAAAAGGATCCAAGTAGTAAAGACTTCATTGCTCATAATGCATATAGGTGAAAACACAAACTGAAATCTGGTCCAATTGATCATCCTAGATAATGAGCTACATTTTGTCTTCCCTTTTTTGGTAAAGGTCTTAGTGATTGAATCAATACGGTGTTGATTTTTATGACAATAACCAATCATTTCCAAGATTTAAAAATCTCAGGGAAATTTAAAGTAAATCATGGTTTTTGATGTAGGGAACTGCAGGAATTAGAAATTATGCCTTTCCTCATTTTGTAAATATACTTAGGTAGCAGTGTGTCTATCTAGACTTATAGTATATACATATATACTCTGAATCATACACATGCTGATCATTTGTATTCTGAATCACTTCGATGGACTACTTCTATACTGAGTGGCATCCCTCCCATTTGTTGAAATATACAAAATTATTTAGTATTCAGATCAATGCAAGTAAAGCGTGCTTTAGATTCAAAATTCATATTTACTCAGAAGTTGCAAGACTGAAAATAACACTCATTTTGTTTTCTCCTATTTCTACACTTCAAACTAGTTGCTCGGGTCTCAGCTTTCACTCACATGCTGCAGCGGACATCAAAAGATAAAAAGTTGTCCCTGAAGTGGTCTTCTCCCAACTCCTCTGCTACATTAATCACTCTGACAGAGACGTGGAAAAGAGATTTAGTTGGCTGGATTGCACACGTTTTTAGTGTCTTTATATAAAAACAATGGAGGTTCGATGCCCAGTTTCCTGAATTGCTTAAATGTCAACATGATGAGGTATTGGAAAGCTAATGTTGTTGTATTCCCTTTAACTTATAATCATATCCTTGGGCTTTTAAAAAAAAAGTCTGCTAGCATTTTAAAGAGAGTGAGATTTCCCTTGGAAATGTATAGCTCACCTTTCTGGGCAAGGGAAGTGTTTCCTGGTTGCCAGTTAATTGATCCATGATAATGATAAGAACATCGCTGAACACGAGGCTGCTTTAGCAGCCTGCACATATTTTAGCAATTCCTTTTGGATGGTGATTTCATGAATGGTTTTTGACTTTTCTTTCTCTGTGTCCCAGAGCTCACTGTTGTGGGTTTGTTGGATTTACTATAAAGGTTCTGTTTGCACCCTGTGGGTTGGGTTAAGAATCAGGGTTTATGCATTTACTTGTACTATTGCATTGTTTATACAGCTTTGGTTTAGTTTTTATCTTTTTTCTTTTCTTCTTTTTTTTTTTTCCTTTTTTGCCTTTGAGGCTCTTCCACAGTGTCAGCTGCTGACTGATAGTAGGAAAACGGCCTCGTGGTGTGAATGAAAGGGACCTAGCGGTTGGTAAACAGAGATAAGGAATAAATAGAGCACAGGCAAAAGGAGATAGTTCTGTGGGGGCCCAGATTGCTGCCAGTCTGTTCAAGGGAGATGCAGAGGCTGTCCTTTTCCCAGATTAAATTAGTGTGCGAAATCTCCAGTGACCTCCTCCCCTTCTCCCCATACTCTTTAGCCAAGCTGAACACCCTCTGCTGTAAAGTATTCATTTTATCCAGGGACAAGCTGGACAATAGAACTCTGCCTGATACTTATGGACAGCTGTCGTCATTCATAGTGCTCTCAGCATTTCATTTTTCATAGGAGTTAAAAGGGTTTTTACCTTGTAACGGAAAGGGGGCATAAATGCAACTTTGCCAGTTCCGAGGCTGCTTGGGCAGGGGCTAGGACTAGGGTGGGGTTACTTCAGAGTGAGGGGAAACTGCTAAAGAAAGCAATTCTTCTTTGTTTTGTTAGCATGATTAAACTAAGAGAAATTAAATTTCAAATCTGGGTTCCTTGCAATGAGAAGGTACCTCTGATTCTGAAAGTTCCCTAAAATTAAGGTCACCAGTGCAAACTACATATTTCATCTCCGCCTGCTCTACCCTTGTTTTGGCTAAATATGCATGCATTTTATTACCTGCAAATAACCACCCGTAAATAGTGAGCCTGTAAGATACCTCGGTAGTCCCATATATTTTTTTTCTTTTTTTAGTGATTTACTGCAAATATATTCAGCATTTGACTGATTAAATAGACCTTCGGCAACCTTGAGGGTCACTGTGTAGAGTATGTACATAGAAAATGCATCAGCCCATTGTACCCTGGCAGCTAATGAGATTGGTCGTTAAGTAAATGACACAAAGCCTACAAAAAAAGCTTAGCAGCTCACTAGAGTATCACAGAGTGTCCCTGCACACCACACAACGACACAAACACTGGACTAACCTAGCCCACCCCTGCTTTATTCTACATCACTGCTTCCCTGATGTCAGCGTGAGAGGCAGAACAAAGGCTAGGAGGCACCGGTAAGTCAGGCTGGCAATTAAGCCCTGGGGAGAAAGTAGAACAAATCTTAGCCTAACCGTGGGGCTGAAAGTCCGTTTCTCGACAAGTAGGTCAGAATGAAGGGATTTTGCTATCACTTCTGGAAATATTGCCTCACTGATCAATGCTCATATGTTGTTGTCATTGTTTTGTTTTGCTGTTGCATAAAAAGTTTTTTACATTCAAAAGTAAAGTGTGCCCCAAAATGCAAGTGAATTTGAATTTGAGAGGTAGGCTGTTTGTTGGAGAAATGGTGCTTTCACAAATGACTACCATTCAGGTGTGTGTTCAGATTTTAAAAACTTTCAAATGCAGGAGGCAACTTTGATTTTAGTTTGGTCCTGCTGCTTTTAAAAGATAATGGAAACCTGGGGCATGAATGTGTACAGTGATATTCATTCTTGTCAATATGAAATATCCTGTTAATATATATTTAATATCATATGTGGGATAATCTTTTCCTTGATCAGTATCTTAAAAAATAAAATCAATCAATCAAACACAAAACAAAATAAAACCTCCTCTTCTCTTCATGTATTCCATTTCTCTTGAATCTGCAAATAAAATTATTGCTGCAAATCTGTAATATTGAGTAGGATTAGTGGTTATTTGCTTGCTGTACCTGGAAAAAAATTAAAGCTATCTGACACAGAGCAGCATTGGCTTACTGTGTCCCTTGGAAAAATGCATTTGCAGTATTGAAGTATAACATTGCAGGATCCTTTTAGAGAAATATGGCAACAGGAAGTTGCCAGAAAGTCTTATTTGCCTTGCTGAAATGTCTATCTGCCTTAGACTTGTGTACTCAGAGGATGTTTAGTTCAAGAGAAGATGATATTGTTATAAGACATTCAGGTAAATTAAACATTTTATTCTAAGAACTGTCAGCTTATAGAATTGTCAACAATTTAACGAGCTCTGACAATCTCATTGAAAACATTTTTTAAAGTATGGTTAACATAAGCATGGTGTTTTAAAATAGATGAATTCAGAATAGCAGTGTTAGGATTCAATTTTTAAAAACACTGTCATTTAATATTAGAATGGCATGTCATAATCATCTGTTCATAATTAAACTCTCCCTATTTTATGGAAATCAGTTTGCTAACTTGTGTTACTTGCACTGAAACATTTTTATTTATGCATGAGTATAGAAATATTATGATATAGAATAAATCACTTATTATTAGTCTTCATGAGAAATTCATAATAGAGGTTCATAATATGGTCTGGGTGAATCAGAGGCCACATCCTTCTGATTTTTGTCTTGAAGTACTTTTCTTCTTCCAACTGTGTTCCCCCAACATTCATTTTATTTATGATTCTTAGAAGACTGTATGTGTATAGTATGTAACATATATTATGTATTACAAACTGAATTATTTTTATAGTAACCAGAATTTTAGAAGGAAGTAGATTTTGTGAAGAAAGTGGTATAATTTTGTTTCAGTAATGTCAAGTAAAATATATGTAAGGAAGAGATACTTTGATTTTATTAAATTTAGATCTTTCTAATATGTAATCTCAGCAGTATGATAGAAATCATGAAAAAAGAAGCTATCTGAATATGGCTACAATTGTTAGCTAACAATTTTAGTTTAAGGCAGAGTTATGCAACTAGTTCACTCTTTATGCATTATAGACACACTAGGTTGGTTATCTTTCTGCACTGGACATTTTAAATTTGAATGTCAGGCATCATAATTTATTTTTCTGCAGTTGTTAATGTTGCTCATGTTACAGTTCACAGGAGTGAGTTGTTCAGAAAACACTCAATCTTCTTGGATGTCTATAAATATTTTACCCCCGTCCTCACCACGCAAAGCGTGAGCAAACTTGACTGAAGTCTGTCAGTACCACCGCCGGGTAAAACGGAGAGCACTTACTTCACAGAAGTGTGATTGTCATCCCTCCCAACAAACCAGGCCTGTATTGTAATTAAGATAAGAAGGCACAGATCACTTTTGGTTTATGTGAACTTGTTTCCACCAATATTGGTCTTGAATTTGTGATTTTTAAAAATGTAACTATGAAAATACACGAAAATGGTTTATCTGCCATACAACTTTCTTCTTTAAAGACATTTGAAGAGCTTAATTTCTGTTGACAGGAAGAAACTTTGTATTTCTCAACTTTTACTCAGATCACTCATTTGACAAATGAGTATTATTAAAGCTGTAGGTTGAAAGGACTGTACTGGTGCTTGGAGTTACAGGGACCTCATTCCCACCCCTAGGGATCCACAATCTAAGCACTATGAAGCACTTCCTAGAGAATAAGGCAGTCACTACAAGTATCGTATGAATGACACAAAGTGACAAGAGAATCTGACACTTCCTTCCCAAGTTCATGTTTGAAACTTGGTTCCTCCATTTACTAAATCTGTGGTCCTGGGTAAGTTATTTAACTTTTCTGGGCCTCTGTTTCCTGCCCTGTTAGATGGGGGCCGAGGTAAAGATATCTTTCCTTATGACTTAAGTGAAAATTAAATAAGCTGTTGCACCTAAAGCCCCTGGTATATTGTAGGTGTTCCGAAAGTGTGTTTGTTTGTTTTTTAATTTTCACTTGGAATTTGAGGCACTAGGTGGACATGCAATCTCCTGCTTCTCTACTCCCTACAAGTCGGCTTCCACCTGCACAGAACTCTTTCTTGTTTTCACTTTCAGAGCCCTAAGTTTTGTGGGATTCCTTGAAGGATTGTGGAAATTCACTTTACGTGGCTGAGTACTCATTCAAGTCTAAGGTAACAAGTTAAATATACTACATGTAAGTTAAGTATATATGATTATATTGGCTTATTATGCCTAGTTTAATTAATAGCAAAAGTGTACATTAGAATTTCATTGCATTTCAACTTTAACTTTCTCTAAGCAGAAATAATTTCATCTGTCAAAATGGAAAATTTGTAATTTAAGTATTTAATTATTGCAGAGGTCTTTATCTACTAAGATTATTTGGTTTACTCCTCATTTCTTTTTTTAAATTAATGTCTTCATTTTTTACCCCTTTGGGATTCATTTCATAAGGTTTTGGCTTCGATTACTTCTTTCAGCTGATACTTTGGATTTGGTAAAAAAGAAAAAAACTTTCCCTTTTCAAGGACATTATGATTGGAAAATATTTTATTTCTTATATAAAGAAATTGAACCTAGGTTATGGCCAAAAATTCCATTCTAAGAGATACTTGAAATTCTTTACAAGTATTTGAATATTGCTTTCTCAAGTGTTGCATCACATTTATAAGCTTTCAGGCAAGAATTTTATTACTTTTTTGGTTTAACTATTCAGATTTTGAATGTAGGGATTTGTTCTCATAAGGTTTGACCTGTACGTTTAAGATGCAACTTTGCGAGAATTTTGTTGCTAAGAATTTTGTTGCTAATTTCTGATCTCATAAATCTTGTATCCACAAGTCAATTGCGTTTGACACACAAAAAGTGTCAATGCCTTCCAAGTCTTATTAGCAACTTATTTATACTATTAAGTAGTATTAACTATAACAGATAAAAGCTTTTTAGTTCAGAACACTTTATTTGATTTATATAGTGTAAATATGAAGGTGCTAGAGATACATGCTCAAAATACATGTTCTCCAAATATTCATAAATATTGTATTTGTTGGCTTGTCAGAGTAAAATATATATTCATTAATAAACTATTGTAATGAAGGGTTACACTTGATAATCTTGTGAAAAATCTTTACCATTTCATTTTTAGAAAGTATGCAATTTTTTGTGGTACATTTTCTCCACCTTTTACCCTATTTAAAAGTAGCATACCTAGTTTAATTTAATTTCCTAACTTATAAGTTTTCCTCATAAAGGAACCATGCCTAAAGGCTAATGTGTAAACCTTGCCTCATCCTTCTTTTCAGATGTAGAGTAGACATATCCGATTTCTGTATGAGTGAATTCATGCTTGGCATGAGACAAAACTTAGTTATCTCTACTTCTAATATTATGCAGAACCAGACTGAAATGAAATTGTTGGTTATTTAAATAGAACAAACAATATTTTCATTGCTATCATGTAGAATAAAAATAAGAAAACAAAAACCAAAAAATTTTGTAATTGAAAACCTCATTTGTAAAAGAACACCATCAGCTAGGAAGATGCATCCACTGTTTTCTCTTTTGTTTCTAGAGCATATTTGGTATGAATGAGAATGAAGGTATTTACCTCTTTTAAATTTTCTTCTTTCAAATATCAAACAATGGTAGGGAATTAGTCTTAACATTTCCATTCTGCAGGGTGAAAA
This sequence comes from Smutsia gigantea, assembly GCA_032199065.1. Classification (NCBI taxonomy): domain Eukaryota; kingdom Metazoa; phylum Chordata; class Mammalia; order Pholidota; family Manidae; genus Smutsia; species Smutsia gigantea. The sequence goes on from JAVSCE010015998.1 coordinate 80,166, forward strand.
TGGGGTGAGGATGAAATATGCTCGTGAAGAAAATGAAATCAAGAAAAAGATTGAGGCTGACAATATGACTGCTCTGGAAAGGGGGCAGAAATTGGGGTATATGACCTATTATGTACAGAGCCCTGGATCTTTTTTTGTGTGAAAGATACCAATGTCTACCAAAAGGGTTAAAGAAAATGCATTCTGTTGCATCTGCTTACTAAATCCCTTACTTTAGTAGAAATTCAAATTTTGTAAAGATTATTCGTTTTATTGATGCATATAATTATAATCACAAGCCATCTGCTGATTTGGCAGGCATGGTTAAAATTCTCTAACTCTCATAACCTTTCAAGTACAGTGCCCTTGGGACTCTATTTCACTTTTATATTTTGGAAAACATGTAGGGACAAATAAGGGCGGTCATCTGCAGAATGTCAGACCTGAGGAAATGAAAAAATGGAGATCGGGGTGGCTGTGGGGGTTATTTTTAATGGTGGAGGAAGTTATTTTCCCCTTTTTTCTTTTTTTTTGCTTCTGACTTCATGAAGGATTATCCTAGTTTCTATGATGTATTTGGGATTTTTTTTTTCTAGGGATTAAAGCTCTCTCATTTTACTCCTGAAGGGCAGGTTCTAAGACTAAATAAAACAAACAAATAAAAAGCCCTTCCAAATATTGTTTACACTGGTCTCCACAGGTAAATTAAATATATTTCATTTAGGCTTTTTGAACTAATAGAATATTCCACTGGTTTTGTTTTTCTGAAAGGCTCACATTCAGTTGAATGACCTTCCAGGCATAGATTTCAGATTATAGAACACTTTGTACATTTTGATACAGACTTTTGGTTTACAGGTCAAATTTCCAAGCATGTTTTGTATGAAATCATGTACCAACCCAATTTTCCGTGACAGGTATCCTCTCAGGCCCCTGTTTGCTACCATAAACACTTGAAATTTGGTGACCTTCCGTACATGATTCATTTATTTCCTTGGGAATGTTTTTCTGTAATCAAACCTTACCAACTAGGGGATTCCAAGGGTCAGATTTTGCAGATTAGAGTTGATGTCTGGGCCAAATCACACGACTGCAAGTACCCTGGGGCAATTTGAAGAAGCCATAGGATCCCAGGACTGGGCTTCGTTGAGTTACAGAAACAAGCATGTACACCTCCCACAAAGACACCTGTTAAATAGTCAACCCAAGAACTCTTTCCTAGGGTTTGGCAAATAAGAAAAAAGAATACAAACACGATGCATATTAATTATTTTTTTCTAACGATGACGATACATATGGCAATATAATAACCCTTCATATTTACCCCGTGCTCTCATTGTGCCAGGACCTGTGTTAAAACTTCCCACGGATAACTTAATACTCACAGCATTTCCATTCTCATGTCCTTTCTTCTGGTGAAGCAGCTGAAACTGAGACATTAAGATGTTTTTCCTTAGGTCACAGCACAATTAAGGCTTGAACCTAATCAAATTTCTCCCAATCCGAGGTCTCATTCTCTCCCTTTGCTACATGGTGTCTGGGCACAGAGCACAGAGAAAGAAAACACTGCCAGCAACATACTGTCAAAGGACACTGGGTCCCAGCACATCTGGGTTCATTCCCAGTTAAATATGAGTACGTAGTTGAATGATCCTGAGTTGACAAGTTGCTTTATGTTCCTTGCCTATCAATCGGTCACGTAAGGGCTATGATAGGGGACCCTGGGTTCCATTTCCTTCACCAAATTCTGTAACTATATGAACATTTCATAGCTAAAACATCCCATGAATTTGAAAAATAATGCAGAGACAGCATAAGCCTTTAACACACCTAAGACGCACATATTCAGCATGTTCGTTCATCTTGACATCAGAAATACCTATTCTAAGAACCGTATGAGCTGTAACTCTGACGCTCAACATCTGATCACAAGTTAAATGTTTAACAAATCCCAGAAATCTAAGCTCTCTGAATATAATCATAGATATTTAGAAACATCTGAAAATTGACTTCTTCCTCTGAGGACAGGGTCGGGTCTGCTATCATCCTCTTCCGGTAGAAGGCTGCCCTGGAGAGGTGCAGAAACCCTCCGGGGCCTCCATGGCTGTGAACTCAGAGCTGGACTGAGCACCAGCCATGGCCTAGCTGCTGCACGTCTGACCCCTGTGCCTTCTCTCTGTGGGCTGGTTAAGATTTCACTTTGCTTTGAAAAAATGTTTGGAAACATAGATTACGATTTACGAATATATTTAGATACATTGTAGTATTTAATTTTGTATTTTAGATCTTAATCAGGCAGTTACTACCATAATACTTCTAACGTTTCCTTAAATTATTATAGAGGATTAACTTGAAAGCATTTTTTCATCTTTTGCAAATACCATGTTGAAAATGCACTGAGTTGAAAGAGTCAAGTTAACAAGATTGACACGAATCCTTTAGAAAAGAAACTATTTAAAATCATTTTATTCTCAGTATCTAGCGAAGAAACTTTGGACATTGTGAGAAATGCATGAGTGATTAATTAAAAGAAAGGAAGAATATAAGAATGAAGTTTCAATCCCAAGGAAGTTTTCCGAGGTGGATACCACACCAAGTTCATAAGAGACTAAAATATTTTATTCCAGCTGGGTATGATTTAAGATAGTGTTTGTATTTTATATGTACTAAAGTTTCCATGAGAGTGAAGTAAAAACATGTAAATATCAGCACTGGAAAACTGTGAATGGTCAGTTGTTTAATTAGGTTCTGCATAGTTGACTCAGAAATATTTGTGTACCTAGAAGGTACCAGAAGTTTAGAGAATGAATGTAAGATGTGGTACCTGCCCCCAAAGATTTTATGTGCCAGGGCAGAGGACTTGGTGTCAGCAAAGCTTGCAAACTTGTTTGGGTCTTCATTCATGTGACAGGGGAGGCTGTACCACCATGGCCTGTGCAAAGTGAAAATAGGCTGTGGTCACTGCAGTTCCACTCTACACCTGGCCTTAGTGTGTGACCAGAGCTTCTCACCAGGCAGAGTCAAATCTGTTCTTTCTCTGAAAGATGAAATATGGTCTGAAGAATAGAATGACCACCTTTGCTTGGACGAAACATCAGGGAAGATGTTATAGAACAGGTATTTAAAGTGTCTTGAATCCATCCATCCAAAAAATTAAGAACCGACTATGTTCCTGTGTCAAGCAGTGTGGATGAGAGATTCAGAAGGAAGAAGTTATTTAGAGGGAAAAAATGATGTTATGTATTGAATGCAAAACAACCAGGTGGTGAGGTTGACTATACAGTTGATTGATGGTTCTGAAATTCAAGAGTGAGATCTGAGCAAGGGAGGTGGGCATTTGAATGTGGTTTCCAAGGAGAATATATAGAGTAAGTAAAGGGCCAACATTAGGAATATCAATATTTAGTGGGAAGGTAGAAAGAGTGGAATCAACAAAGAAGGAATGTAGAGAAGGCTGAAGAAAGCAAGGAGTGACAGACATAGTTTTCAAGAAAAGACTGAGTGGAAAGTAGACTGGAAATGCACCATTAGAAATACCAAATGGGAGGTCACATCTCTTCCAGAGACACTTCAGTGGAATCAGGGCCTGGAAGCAAGATGGCCGTGATTTTGTAGGGAAGCTAAGGTGAGAACAAAAATCTCTGGGAATTTTACGAGGTTTGACCCTGGAGAACAGAGAAAGCAATAGAGAGAGGAGAAATATGTTTATGTACTGAAGAGAAGGAGCCAGAAGAGATAAGAAGACTGAAGAGTTGAAGATATGGAAGAAAAACAAGCTAGATGAAGTAGGAAGCAAATGTAACATAGCCCAGTGCAGAACTTGGAAGGAAGGAGGGAACTTCTGCTAAAAACTAGAGCAAAGGAGATAGGCGTGGATGCACATGGAGATGTATTTGTAAGCTTAATTGTGGGAGGTGCTAGCCTCAACACTTTCTGTAAAACTAGGAAGCAAAATTCTACATCAACTCTGTGTAAAATGGTTTTAAACTGCAAGTGCTTTGAACATGATAGTTTTTATTACATTTACATGCTATCATTAAAAAGAAAAGGTTTTACCTGATTTCTAAATGTTATTTGTAATTGATATTGGCATAGCAACTCAGAGGACTAATGAGAACTTGAAGAGCTAGGGGTTTTCCTCTTGGATTTGAGCTGTCTTAAAAGATGCACACAGGAAGGATGAGGAGGAGGGTGCCCTTCCATCTGGAGCCGTATGGAGGGAGGGGTAGGAAGAGTGGGTGAGGGAAGGCTGGCTTCTTTCTAGAGAGGACACGTGTCGGAGAGTTGGAGTCATGGGTTGGATCATAGCAGGCAGCAGATACATTTCTTCTCTTAATAACTAGTTTTTGTATTTTTCCTTGTTTTATACTGGAGAGAATGTTAAACCGTTAGCCTTCTCTTTACCTTTGCCATCTCCATCCTAGACAAGGTCCACCTTCTTATACTCAGATGACCACCATGGCCTAAAAGCTGATTTCCTTGCCTTCACCTCTTTGCACAAAGCTGTCCAAGAGCATCTTATCACACTTAAAACAAAATGCCGTCTCTTTATGATGGTCTGTATGGCTCCAACTGTTTTCAAAAACAGGTTTATTCAGATACAAGTCACATGCCATACAATACACCCATTTAAAGTTTACAGTTTAATAGTTTTTAGCATATTCAGTTATGTATTCTAGAACCACAATCAGTTTTAGAACATTTTCCTTCCCAACACTGTGCCCCTTCACCATTACCCTCCAAGCCTCCCTCTGCCCCAACCTCAAGGCAACCACCAATCTGTGTTTCTGATGTTATGCCTATTCTGGAAATTTCATATAAATAGAATCATACAATATATGGTCTTTGTCATTGTCTTCTTTCACTTAGCATAGTACTTTCAAAGTTCATGCATGTTTTGGCATGTGTTATTACTTTATTTTTTTATCATTGAATAATACTCCATTGATTGGATATACTACATTTTATTTATGCATTCATTAGTTTATGGGCATTTGGGTTGTTTCTACTTTTCCACTATTATTATGAATAATGCTACTCTAAACACGCATGTGCAATTTTTTGTGTGGACATATGTTTTCATTTCTCTTGGGTAAGCACCAGGAGTGGAATGTCTGGATTACATAGTAACCATTTGAGGAACTGCTGGACTATTCAAAAGCAGCTGCACCATTTTACATTCCCCCCAGCAGTGTATGAAGGTCCGATTTCTTCTCATCCTTAACAACATTTGTTCTTTTCTATCCTTTTTATTATAGCTATCCCAGTGGGTGTAAAGTGGGATCTCATTGTGGTTTTGATTTGCATTTTCCTAGTGACCAATGATGAGCATCTTTTCATGTGCTTATTGGCCATTTGTCTATCTTCTTTGGAGAAATGTCTATTCAAGTCCTTTGCCCTTTTTCAGTTGGATAATTTGTCTTTCTATTAATAAATTGCAATTGCTCTTTATATTTTCCAGATACAAGAGTTTTGTTTTTACCCTAACACATGGTTCTTGTACTCTTTCTCAAATGAACAAAGATTATTCCTACCTCTCCCTAAAATACTTTCCCACATCTTCTAGCCTACATTATTTTTCCATAGCATTCATCACTGTTTTAAATTGCATTGTTTATTAATTGTTTCCTTGGCTTCTGGTTTGGCCTCCACACTGGAATAAATTTCTGCATTGTCCATCCTTGCTTCTCCGTCACCTGTCTCGTGATGCTGAGAAACTGTTGGGATTAAATATAGAGCTTGGAGCTACCGTCCAATCCCCAGGGCTGATTCTCACTAGCTGTGTGACTCTGGGCAGGTGTTTAACTTCTCTGTATCTTCATCCCCTCATTAGTAATCCTTATTCATGTACTTGTTCTGCAGATTGAATTAACATATAATATATATAAAGCATTTATAATGTATCTAACCCAAAGAAATAATAGAATAAAAAGTCAACAATGAATGAATGAATACTCAATCAATTTTCCTACTATGTGTTCTCTTGAAGAAAATGAACTGTTTAATCTCCAAAGATTTAATCAGGCTCATCTCACATGTCCTCATCATGACCACATGACCCATTATTAATTGGGAATGACCTACCTGTGGGCTTTGCAGAAGGACAGATTTCTTGTTGGATCATGGAATTTGACAGAATTTCTATAGTGTGCCATGCCTTATATGTGTGACATCTAATGTAATCCTTATAGTTATAGAGGGAGGCTCTGAGATTGTACTTTTTTAAGAGAGGAGGGACCTGAAGATTAGGGAGGTCAAGTACATTCTGAGATCACACAACTGGCAAATGTCAGAGTTAAGACTAAACAACAAACTTTGTTGGTGTTAGTTCAGCAACAAAATGTGTCACCACTCTAAATCTGCTGCCTTGGGTCAGTGCTCAGGGTCTCAAGGTCTTTCCCAGGTCATTCAGCAAAGTCTTCCTTCACATACCAGTTTTAGGATTTGTAACCGTATTTCAGTGTCTCCATTATCTTAGCACTTCCTACTGATTTTCTAAACATTCTGTCCAGTCTATATCCAGTCTAAATGCAGCACAAAATTTCATATTCCTTGAGCTCCCACTCTATCACTGTGGGTCTTTCTATGGTTTGCTCAAAAACAGCTATCTAGTTTCATACTGCCATCTTAGCCAGTTCTACGTAGTAGGAACAACATCAGCATAAGATTTTGAACACTAGATCTTACAGTGTGACCTAAATTTGCTCAACTTAAATTGGGAATAACAATGTCAGCCTCCTTAGGTTGTTGTGAGAATTAAATGATATAACCACAAATGCCTAGTCCAATGCCTGAATCAGCATCGATGTACAATTGACGGCAGTGAGAGCTGAAAGCCTCATCTGATATTTTTATCTTATATCTTCTTTAGATCATTTAAAGCATCATCTACTACTTTCTATTCCCCACTACCACTATCTGAGATCAGTATGTCTCTTAGCACGTTTATGTTTTATGATAAATAATATTATGTTTCTTCTTTTAAATTTTCATGGTATTTTAAGAACTGCACAATTGAGTTTCTTTAGGCCTTTGTAACATGCCAGTCAGTCTTCTAATTTTAACATGTGATTGAATAGGTAGTATTGACTTTTTTTTTTATACCTAGCTAAATTTTTATTTGAGAATGATAGCTAAATAAAGACATTTTTAGACAAAAAAACTGAGTTTTCCAACAACAGACCCTCACTAATGGAAATTCTAAAAAATGGTAGTATTGACTTTTAAAATTCCCTCTCCTTTTCATTAAAGTTGATAGTTATATGTGTTAAGGACATAGTACTACATGTGCTTTTTGTCCATTTTTTAATTTATAAAATTATTCTCATTTTACAAGTAAATGTTCATAAGATTGTTATTTTCTACCTCATTAGTTTTCAGATATATCAATAATCCAATAATCTTCTTTAAGCATTACATTTATTAGTCTCATAAACTAAACTGTATGTTTTCATCAGCATTACTTTTGCTACACCTGTGGATATTTTCATATTTTATCTCTGAATATTTCATCTGTTGTTTCCAAAAATTCATATCATAGAAGCAGTGACCCTATTTTCTTAATAATTAGTCAACTGTTTCTCACAAGTCAACATTCTCATTGAGTAACTTGTCCATGGAAGGGAAGCAAAGAGAAGACTCTCACTGGCCTACAGGGGCTTCTGGTCATGAGTAGATGATGGACATGTCATCAGTGCCTCATTATGCTTGGCCAGACAATAGGACAGGAGTAGGCAAAGCTCCTGTGGAGACATGGAACCCAGACTTGGGGCTGAGAAGTTAACAAGATAAAGGAAATTCATCCAGATTACAGTCAGCAAACACTTCATTTCATTTATTTAGTCTGATTCATTATAACTCTTAAAATCTGTCCAAGGAGAAAGATTAGATCTTAACCAAGAAAGGTTAGGGTCTTGACATTCACATGCAGGCTCAGCCCGTGACAACAATGTGCATTTCATTCTAAATTTGTGCGATGGTGAGTTGTTTTTTTATTCAGACTTTGTATCCTGATGTTGTACTTCTGGAGAAGAGTTCTTATCAAATGCAGCAGATTGTTCGCCTACGTTACCAATAAATAAATTCAGCACTCACATCTCCTCAAAGATGTTCATTTTATGGCCTCTTTGATTTGTACAACAGCAGTATCTGTTCTATGAAGGTGGCATATCCATGCATCCTCTCCATTCACTAGAACTCCACCTGTTAACGTAAATTGTTTCCACTCTTTCCCAAACAGATGCTTAATAAAGATCTGAGTCAATAAGTTAATGAACTCATTAAAGAATACTGTTTATACCAAGAAGTTTGGTTACACTGGTATTAATCAAATCCTTATTTGTAACATTATCATTGTCTTGTATTTAGATGAGATTGATGCTTTTAAAATAGCTTTATTAAATAAATACCAGTGGGATAACTAAACCAAATGAGTAGTGGCAAGAATTAAGAAGAGGCATTGATTCTTTTAAAAACTTTTTCATGTGTTTACTGATAGCTCTCACTCTGAGCCATATTCCCCCAGCTTCACTGGAGTATGATTTTAATAAGTTCATGTTTCAAGACCCTAAGCTCTTCTTGGCCTAAACAAAGCAATGGTAAATCACCTACCTTCTGCTCAGTGAGCAAATTGCTGTTTGGAGAATCATCCTCCACCTCTTTCCTAAATCACTCTCAGGAATGTTTCATTCTATAATTTATCTAATTATTACCAACCAGTTGCAGTCTCCTCTTTCTAAAACAGATATTCCTATGAATGATATTGCAAAATCCCATTGTAAGAGCTTTATCACTGAGGTAGTCACAAGTACAGCAATGCAAATATATTTTTAGTATTAGACTAAAAGGTTTTTTCATCTTTTGAGAAGTTTTCAGGATAATGTATTCTTCAAAATAGCAATAATTGAGAAAGAACACAGTATATATGAGAAACTTGTACCATTTAGAAAATAAGTCAGAATTTACTAGGGCTGGTGAAACATTTAATGTCTCAAGGAAATTTGCATCATTGCCTGACACTGAAATTTGTTTTTATGATATAATTTTTAATTCATTCATTCCCATATTTTATTTGATTTTGGCACATTTAAATATTGTGCAGTCTTAGGTTTGTAATTTGTGAGCTTACATTTGATAATGGCACCTATAACGAAAAAGTACATAATTGCTGTTTCTTTCTTGACATGAATGACTTCATCTGAAGAGAAGATCAGGTTCAATAAGCTATAAAGTGGTTCTCAGAATGTACTTCAATGATGGACCAGAACATTCACTTTTCATCTGTTTCTTTCTATCATAAAATATTTAAAACAGAACAAAAAATAGCTCTAGAATAAAGTGAAAATGCTTCTGTTCCATATGGTTGTAGAGTATTTAGCCTTGGGGGACTGGGATTCTTCAGTGCATTTAATATTGAGTATCTAAGGCAACCATTCTCAAGGTGTCCCCAAACCATCAGCACCTTTATCATCTGGGAACTTGTTAGAAATGTGTATTCTCAGGCCCCACTCCAGACCACCAAATCTTTAACCTGTGCTTTAACAAGCCCTCCAGGCAGTTGTGATTCGGGCTAAAGTTTAGGAACTACTGCTCTGACACTTTGCTATTCAAAGTGTGGTCTGTTATGGATCAGCAGAGGCACCTGGACCTTTACTGGAAATATAGGAGCTCAGGGTGCTAGTATCAGGACCTGCACTTTAACAAGGTACCCGGGTGATCCTGATATTAAAATCTGAGAACCGCTGAACTAGGCTTTAGAGCAGGAAGCTTACCAGGGGGACAGCATCCTGTATTCAGAGGCATTTTGGAGGTTATCAAAATGGAGCTCAATGGATACTTTACTGTTTGTATACCCCCACTCTTTTCCCTCTGGAATAAAAAAAAAGGAAGAGATGCATAAACCTCTAAGCTATAATGTTAAAAAATACATAAAGGCACACTTTGTCTACATTATGAAATGGAGGGCAGAACCATTATCTGGATAGCAGAGCTATTATCTGTGTAATAAATCATAAATGTGTAGACAGACAGACACCCACACCCCTACATATCCTACAAGGAGCCAGACACATAGGTCTAAATATTTTTGAAAACCCAATTCTAAGTCACTCTTTATGCACAAATAAATCTAAGATATGTTTCGTGGCTTTTTGTTTGTCTTGTGTCTTTTTATCTTAGTTTACTTTCTACCTTCAAAGTAAATTCCCTGTCATGAATATTTTTAGAACGTCTTCTTACCAGTGCAGGAAGCTGCAGACTTTCAAGGCTCTGTCTCCTCCAACAGGGTAATCGCTATGATGCTAAGGAATCAGTAAGACAAAGCTTTCTGTGGAGCGGATGAAGTTTGCCTCTTTCCAAGGATTTGGTATTTTAGACTTACTGGTGGTGAATCCTGTGGCCTGGGAGTAAAAGAATAGTTGATCTAGTAAAATCTTACTTGCAAAAATATTCTTTACATGAAAATCAAAGGGGTTTTTAAGAAATCCTTTGGAAATCTTTGCACAACAAACACCCCCATATGTAAATAGGACTGTCACCCGGTGTTTGTCCACAACTAGAGCTCCAGATGAACCAGGGTAGTGTGCCGCTGACAGGAACAGCTGACTCATTAGCAGAGAGCAGTGAAAGGTAATTAACCCTGGGAAAAGTACAGCTGCCATGCGGGCTGTTCCTTTCTGTAGGATCTGATTAGAAATTAGTGTTAAACCACTGATTCTTTTTTTTTTTTTTTAAAGACTGTCATTGATAATTCACTTTCACTCTCAGGTGTGTCCCTAGAAAAGGTTCTCAAATGTACTTCTACACAAAAGGGCTCAAATCTAAAAAGCATTTTCAGATAACAGTAGACACCTGTTTTTCTTGTGGAGGGGGAGTTCTTTCAAATGAATTTTATGCTTGACTATTGAAGATTGTTAGTACTCAACCTACACTGAAATAGTCCATATGTAAATTACTTGAAAGGATTGTTTTAGATAGTTCATACACTGTAGATAATTACCATTTAATTAAGTTTTCTCTGTTTTTCTTCTCATTTTTCCTCTGACAATGATTCTCATCAGCAGCAATGGAGACTCTCCAGCTCAAATACAATGGATATTAGGGAAGGTAAGAGAAAACTATTTAAAAATAAACTTTCCCCCTGAAGAGAAGTGATCCTTAACTTTTCAGTGGCCTTCAAAAACTTGAGAAGTTAAGGAACTTGGTTTTAGGAGACAACCCAAGATATTTGCTTTTGTTAATCTTGGTATCATCAAGGTAATTTGGGTTATATTCTCTTTTATTTTTTTGAGGCATACTACACCTGTTCACCTTGATGGTGACTCACATGTCTCATATGAGGAGCATTAATACTTGAACACTGTCCGAATCCACATACGTAGCTAAAGAATGTGATAGTGTAATGGCCCCCTAAGATGTCTGTGTTGTAGTTTCTGAAACCTGTGAATATGTTACCGTACACGGCAAATGCACTGTGGTTCATTACGACTCTCCGGATTGTCCTGGGTTATCCAGGGAGTCCCGGTTCATCACGTGGCCCACAAGAGAAAGGCAGGAGAATGAGCCAGGAAACTGCTGCATGGGAAGGACTCAGCTCCACCCACCACTGCAGATGGAGGAAGGAGCCATGAGCCTAGGCGTGCTGTGGCCTCTGGAAGCTGAGAACAGCTCTCAGATTACAGCCAGCAAGAGAACAGAGACCTCAGTCCTAAAATAGTTAGGATGTGGAGACTTCCAATGGCCCACAGGAGCAAGGGAATGAATTCTGCCCTGCAGTCTCCAGAAAGGAATGCAGGCTGACTTGGTTTTAGCCTGGGGAGACTGTACCAGACTTCGGACCTCCAGAGCTGTAGGACAACAAATCTGTGTTGCTTGAAGCCATCAAGTTTGTGGATATCTGTTACAGCAGCAATAGAAAACTAATACAAAACATAAGCCCACCAATAGATGGAATATATTTTAGAGTTGGCAATTTAAATCTTAGGAAGGTTTTCCTATGTTTGAATGAAGAGGAGAAACATTTCTTGAGAGTGATAAATAGTATTTAGGAACTGGAATATTCATTTTGTAGATCCTAATGATGGCTATCATCAACTCTGAGATTTCTATTTTCTGCTTCACAGCACCCTTCCCCATACCAGAAAAGTTCTCCACATGATATTTTTGTAAACACAGGGTCTTTTACCATCCAAGGTGCAAATGAGTATATGCTTTATTGGAACAGTTAATAAGTCTATGTTTAATTGAGCATGGGTGGGAGGAATGGAATATCAGTGGATGGGAGGCGAGGTCCCTGCCACAGAGAAAAAGTGGATCTGGCCATTCTAGAGCATGCTGACCTAGTTCTTAAAAGCAGAGGGTCGTCATAAGGAACCTGGCTCTACCTCTTGGTACTTGTGTGAACACTGGGTAAAGTAGTGATCTCGCTTTGTTCTCTGTTTTCATGTGCAAAATTGATAATACCTCCCCATAATGATTAAGGAAGAGAGTGCATGTAAGTTCTTGCAAGAGTACCTATCCCTTGATAAGAGTTAAGTAAGGGTGAGCTCTATTAATTTAGAAAACACTGTCACTTTACTGCTGTTATAAAAATAATAGATCACTTTTGTTTTTCCTCATGGCTAGTGTCATTTTATTGCCAATACAAAAAAATCACTGCTTGGAGTATATGGAAATACCTTGTTTCAAATAAAATGTTAAAAGTGCATAATAGTCACGGCATTCTGACACATTATGAGTAAGAACAGTGAGGCATAAAAACTGGGAATTAGATATAGTATCAATGAGTTGGAGATCTTCCTATATTGTTTTCTTGCCAAATTTGGGGAAAAAAAAGACTATGTATATTTTTATTTTACTTTATTTGGCTATTATTCCCATAATAGGACTGATATAAATCATAAACTGTAAATTTTAAAATAAATTAGACAAAAGTAGACATTGGGGAAAGTCTGACCAGATAATCTGTTACATTTCATGTTTGGTCTTCTTTGCATCTTGGAGGCTGACATTTTCAACATGAGGGTTGACAAAATTATAAATTTTCCTTAGCTGGCATAGCAATCAAACAGACAAAATCTAGAGAGTCCCAGTTGCCATGTATCTGGGATGTTTCGTATTAAAATACAGTTAATAAAATATTATCTCAAGCATCTAAAGAATATTATTTTTTGCCTGCCTCAACTTAATTCAGTAATAATGTATCAAGCACTGACTCTGGTCACAACATTATATTGCAATAAAAGGTCAATAAGACAAACCCTTCAATTCCAAGAACTTAAACTGGCAATGGGAAGATAAAATGGACATGAGTGAGTATAATATCAGGCAGAACATGGTAATCAAGATGAAAATGCCATCGAAGCACTATTGGGCTACAGGATGCTGTGAGATGCTGTCACTTGAACCGCAACACGGATGACAAATCACATTTCAGCAGACAGATTTTACAGCTCTGACGCCAAAGGGAAAAACTCCTTTGAAAGTTACAAATGAAACAACAGATTCTAAACATTGAATCTTAGTTATTTAATTTGGACCATCTAGTCTCCTTTGACCTTTGTGTAACTACGTAAGTACATGGTTTTAGTGCATTGTGTAACCAAGCCAAGTACGATTTCAACTATTTGTGTCTTTTCAATTGGTCAAAGTTTATTTATTGTAGTCAAAGTTCTCTGAATTTCTCTGGGGATGAATTCTACAGGAACCATCATTTTCTGGAAGCGTTTCCAGTCTGGCCTAAGTCTTCCACCTCTCTCTGACCATACTTTCCACATCTCAGAATCATCAATTTGCTGGTTTCTACTTTTTAGGATAAGAATCATGCTTTATGCATCTTTTTATGCCCACTGTCTAGCATGGAGCAATCCACAGATTAGTGCCTACCAAACGTATATTAAACCAATAATTAATTTTTTGAGGGGAAAGATACTTATATTACAAGAATCTATATTAAATTAACATTGTAGTGAGAATAAAATCCAAGGATCATTCTGCAAAATTCCAGTGCCCTACTGGCCCCAGCAATTGAGAATCATATCATCTTTATAATTTCAGTAGATTCTCCCCATTCCATATTTCATAGTGAGATAATGAAGATAAATGACTTTTTTAAGTTTGATTCAAATTTACAGAATATGGTGAAGATTTTCATGAAAAATAGCTCCTGTTGGGAAGAACAGCAGACTTGTTGAAAAAAATTCTAGAAATACTTTTAAAAAGGGATAAGGAAAAGAGGTATCTAAGGATATCAAGCATATTGTGTAACTACATAATAAAATAGCTTAAATAGAGAAAATTCTCTGTATATAATAAAAAGCCACGTTTTTGAATCAACAAGTGCTCTTTGAACTTTATTAAAGGGTTTTGACATTATAAGATTGTTCAGCAAAGGTTTACTCAAAATAGCACAGTTAAGTTACAACACAAGCCTTGAAGTTAAGTGGTTAGTTTAATAAAACAGAGTTTCCATAGTTACCACAGGAGAACAGAGGTAACTTTTCTTTCTTTGGCAGCCAGAAAGGGGCTTTCCAGAAAAGATTAAGCAAACAGACCCAAGCAGGTTCATTATGCAGGGCTACACACCTGACTGGCTTTTTAAAGAGGAAACTCTCAGTATCACAGGAAATTAACATTTTTTTCCTCTAAAATGTATAGTGGCACTTTAAGAAATCTGAACATTCCCTTTATCTGGCCATTTCAAATCAGATTTTTAAGTCAGAAGGAAAGCTAGTTTAATAAAGTATCTCTGTGAGATGCATTTTTGCTTCTAGTGTTTTGCTTCTAGTTGCTTCCAGAAAATGATGGTTCCTGTAGAATTCATCCCCAGAGAAATTCAGAGAACTTTGACTACAATAAATAAACCATGTGATGAACAAGTGGTTAAAAATGCCATTCTAAAGACAGCACTGCCTTGCTCCATGTGCTAGATCATGCGATCTTAGGTCTAACTTTATTATTCCTAATCAACATTTTGTTCAAAGCCTGATGGAAGGGGCATGGAAATCTATGCTGGCAAAGATGTCTCCTGTGCCAGCTTCATTGTTTTCTCAGCTTAGCGTTGGGATGTCCTCTCTCTGAGTGTTAATGGAGGTCATTTTTGGTGTTATCCTCTGCTGTGTCTAATCCAGGGAGTTCTTCACAGATGACTGTTGAGAAACAAAATGATGTGGTTTCTAGTATCTCAC
This sequence comes from Smutsia gigantea, assembly GCA_032199065.1. Classification (NCBI taxonomy): domain Eukaryota; kingdom Metazoa; phylum Chordata; class Mammalia; order Pholidota; family Manidae; genus Smutsia; species Smutsia gigantea. The sequence continues at coordinate 95,327 of JAVSCE010015998.1, forward strand.
CTTCAGTTCCTGAGCCTTTAAAGCAGTAGTGATTAACAGGACTTTTACAAAGTTTCTATGTAGTTACAAGGACAGTTTCAATCTTCTGTCATTTTTTTGCATTAGCTATGATTATGCTTTTACCACAAAAATGCATTTGTTTTAAAGGTAACAATACAGACTAGGAGAATAGCTTATGTTTCATCTATATTTATCAGCACTCACTGTACATTTGTGTCTTCATTACCAGGAAATATTAAGGGACATTGTGCCATCTATTCCTGTTTACAGTTTATTATGCAGAGATAGGAAACACTTAGCATGTAAAATGAATGTAGAAATTATTCCTGGATAGAAACACGGACATTTCCCACTCGTTGGCTCTTTCTCCTCCATCACCGGATCAGAGTGTAATTGTCAGTAATCAGGCCTGCTTGCTGCTGATAAAACCACTCTGAATGCTAGCAGCCTTCTTTGTGTGATGACTCAATTATTCCAGAAGTGCCTCATCAAATCTGCCCCATCAGCTGGGCTAATAAATAAGGAGAAGAAACTGGCCCCCCAAAGCAAATTATAAATCCATTTGCATTAACCATTTCGCTGGTCCATGATCTAGGCAGAAATAAGCATGGCAGATTGTGTTAAGCTTATTTGAATATGTTTATAATGTTTACGGCATGCAACTTTTTTTTTTCCCCACAAGGTGTTGGAATTACCAGTCATGAATGGCATCTAAATGCAGTTATGTTAATTGCAGGGAGGCCTTAAGTATCTTTGAGGGCTATTTTGTTACTTAAATCAGGTGAAAGTTAAATCCTCTTGCAGAGAGAAATAAAGGTCTTGAGCAAGTTATTGACACTGCTTCAGAGCATAAGGAGAAGAGGCCTGTGTTTTATTTCTACAGGTACAGGAAGGACAAATACAAATACTCTAATGGTTGCTAGTACAAGTACAATTATTAAATATCTATCACAGTGGAAAGCAGAAGTTATTTTGATGCTCTGTATGACTTCAGCAATTTGCAGAGCAAACATTGCATTTTCTGGGAGGAGGTCAGAGTTGCCATAGAACATGTTGTACTTAAATTTCCTTGAAAGATTCTATAGGACAGAGATTTCAAAAAGCTAAGAAAACCAGTAAAAATCAGTTAAGTCCATCAATGGAAATTTTGCACATTGATAAATCTTATTTATATTCTTTTTAAATGACAGACTACTGAATAATAATTTTTTATAATATTTGAACTTCAGTGATGACTCAGGAAGCAAAAGAGGTTCAAAATGGAACATGAAAATCAATTTGGTTGCTAATATCAAAGAAATCGTCTTGTTGAACATGCAATGATTTAAAATCCAAAGCATTGCTCCTAAAAGTAAGTGGTGCCACTGACCCCCTTTGCAATGGGTGCTGTCTTTCCTGCAGAGTAGTTTCAGTTTTTATGAAGCTCTTTTTTCTACCACTATTGTGATCAGGTGCCTAATTATGGACTGATGGTAAATGTAGAAGCGTGTGGCCATAAGCAGTGTTTTTCTTTGTCTAAAACAACTTAAATGAAATTCACTACTCCTCATTTCCTTCAGCCGATGAAGCCTATCTCCCCTAATATCAACCTGGAAAACTAAGCAAAAGAAAGTCATCTTTTTTTTTTCAATAAACAATTTTAGCTATATTATGTTTACAAAAGACACACATAAAACCCAAGAATACAGAAAGGTTGAAAGTAAAAAATTGTAAAATACACACCAAGCTGTTATTAAAGAAAACCAATGTGCAAATTAGTATCAGACAAAATGATCTTTAAGGCAAATAATGAATTGAGGATACCAAATTTAAAAGAAAGTCATCTTTGATGGACCTAAATATCAAGTGGCAGTCGCTAACATAATTTTTGTGCATCAATTTCTAAATATAAAATCTCTTGCTGTGATGAAAGAAAAACAATTCTATAGCTCATTGATTAGAAACTCCAAAATAAGGGACTTAAATTTCATTAGAAATTTAATGGAGCAACATGGCAAATGGAAGAATTAAGAATTCAATTATCTGTCTAGGCAAAGATATCATTAAAGTTTGTACAAAATTTTACTCTAACTTAAGTGATGGTGCTTATGAATATAAAAAGAAACCTGGAAACTTAGAACTGTAAAGGACTTGGCTTCACCATTTATAGAAATAAGCCCAGTAAGGATAAACTCCCTTTTTCATCGTGCCAACTAATGAACAATTGGTGACAATATTCAAGTTAGAGGACAGCTTAAAGATGAAGTCCTCAAAAGATAGCAATGTTAAGGTAAATATGCTGGCACTCTTCTATTTTGATTTTACTCATTGAGAAACTAAATCTGAAGGTGGTCTTTGGATCTTGCATTTAACATTACAAACTTCTGAGAGGACCTGCCGTGCACCTCCATCCTGACTGAAATACAGCGTTTGGTAAGCAAATTCCAGAAAAGAAACTGGTGGTCGTGGTGAGCACTTGTTAGTTATCACAGGGCTACAGGGCTACCACATTTCATATTCAATTTATTTGAGCTCATCACATTTTTCACTTTTAGTTTGAAGTTTAGTGTAGTTTTAATGTTGTGGGTTTTTGAGGCATAAAAGATCATTGACATATGCATCATATCACTCCAGGTCATTCACCTCCAATAAAATGGAACTTTATAGCAGCAGATTTGTTACACTGTATCACAAGGTTAAAGGACTTTTTCTGGAACAGGTCCTCACCCATGAAGCCTGTGAAGACAGAGTCTCTAGTTATTGGCATCTAGTTAAGTAGACGAATGGAGTACTGTGTGATGACTTAATTTAACAAGTAAAGCCATGTCTTAATTAGACAGCACACTTAAGGATGGTGTAGCCCATTAGGGGACTAACACCTTGGATGTCATGGACTTTCATCTTCTAAGACTGTGGTTTCATAGAAATATGAGCTTCAATGGAAAAGTGTTCATCCTGGTGGGTAGGTTATAGAACTAACGGTTGCAGGTGGTGGGAATGTGGACAAGATTCCATGTCTTAGGTTAACTGTCTTCCACGATACGTTATTTTCTGTATTCTAGTTATGTCCTTAAGTTCTATGAAATAGTTTAAGATCAGCAAAAGAGATTAAAGTATGGCAGTGAATGAAATGGGGTCTTAAAGGTCTATCCCTGATACAATAACAGGGCACAGGCAGGCAGCGGAAGGACCCAATTTCGGTAGAAGATTCTTTTGGGGATCAGCCCAGGGTGTTTCCTAAAAACGGTAGGTGGAGTTAACTAATGACAGACGCGTGCCGTGGGGCGCCTCCCGCGGGCTACCATTCCCATTCGTATTTTGGTGTACCTGGACTTCTCGAGCCTTTTTGTGTCAAATCCTGTTTCTGAACTTATATTCTGTGGGCGCCCTCCGTGCACGCCTCCAAGTCGACCTCAGCTGTGCTTCCTTAACTCCGCTCCCCAGGGAGGGGAGGGCCGGCAGATGGGGCTGGGGCGGAGGGCTGATGCATGTGACAGCAAACGGCCGGGTTGTTGAGTGGAAGCTGCCAGCGTCAGGAAGCGCCTTTTCCCCTGAGAACCAACTAACCACTGAAGAAAGTTGAAAATGAGCCCTTGGAGAAACGCTATTAAAAGTAGTAAAAAATGGCAATTGTGCAGACGATGCTCTGCTGTGTGCTTATTCGGATGCTAATGAGTTTGACATTAGGGAACTCAGAGGGTTTACAGCTACTCCCTTATGTGATTCAGTTCTTTATTGGCAATCTTTGAGAAAATAAATGGAAAATGTATTGCTAATAAATACATAACACGATAGGGTATTAGACAGAAAGCCATTACTTTCAGGATTTAGAAAGAGCTTTACTCACCAGTGTGACTGTGTTCTGGGATCTTTTGTTTTAGGTTAGAGTAGAGCAAACAAAAGGGAATAGGCAGGTGGGAAGCTTCAGAACTCTTTCTGAACTGAGGGTGAAGTAAGCCAAACATGTTTGTAGAGAAAGCCTTTCTTTTCCTTTTTCTTTTTTAAAGTTGCAGTCAAACACACACTAAGAATTCCCAAGCTCCTGCAACTGCATGCCGTGATCTGCTCTATCACTTGAGAGAGTTTTATCCCTGTTTTTCCCAGGAACCACAGTGGCTGACTTGAGCTGAAGAAGTATCTGCTTAATGTCTCGTCAAAGCTTACAAGCAAAGCAATACAGGAATCTATGGTTAAAAAACCGGGCACTTGATCTACTGCAAAGGGTAAAATACAGGACGACAGAAATCTTCTGCAAGGAAGGTTGGTGCCGCTGGTGTGTTAAAATACCAACATTTTAAATGTGTTGATACATGTGATTTCTGTACAAATAGCCCCTTCTAGCCTGCTGAGTTAGTATCCTGAATTTCAGTTTTCTCTCAAGGGCCAAATGGCCTGAAGATAGATTCTCTTCCCGTTCCTGGGACCAAATAAAGGTGAAGCCGTCAAGGGCAAATTGTTTCCATGGAAAACAGGTTAAAATATTGGCAAACGGCATTAGCAGCGTTTTATGACAGCCTCATTAAGGGAGCCCTCAGTGAGAAGAGGATGAGCTTTGAACCTGTCTTTCATTACTTCTTGAGTGTAGCACATCCTAAATCTCATCCGAACTTTTTCTTTTGGTGGCTAAAAGTACAAATAATAGTAGTGTGAGCCCCTCTTATCCAGTTTCTCTGTTAAACTGAAGATATAATATATATAGTTTGTTTTGATGACAAAAATGAACTTGACTTACCTTTAAACGTAAAAATCTTGTTCCCACGGGTATGTAGTAAACAGCTTTTCATTCAGTTTATAGACCAAATTACAGCTAAAAGTGTTCATGCATCATTTATTGGTCACTTCAGTGTTTGTTATTGATCTTTTATTTAATTTGTCCTACCTGATATGTGTTCCTTCTATTTTTTATTTTAACAGAATGAATTTCAGGATTTCTCACTGAAGTGGACAGAGACATTTAGTCACTTTGACGGAGCAGGGCAAACCGAGTTGGAATAAAAGTTACTTGGAGAAAAAGAGGTAAGAGAGCATTATTTATTAAAAAGTAGAATACATTGAAATAAACTGAATCCAAGCAAAGCATTCATATAAAGAATCCCTTCTGTAACAGTGCTTCATCTCTGTGGATTTGCTTTGAAAGAAGTTGATTGTTAGTGCCAAATTTAGAATTTTTTTTTTGTTGGAGGCGTGGTCGCCTTAATAATTGAAAATATTAAGCAGGTGATGTGCTCTGAGCTTACAAATCATTTTGCATATTGATTAGTATGTGTGTTATGTGTTCACACACATTTTCCCTATAAGAAAGATTGAGTTTTAAAAGTTTTAAAAATCTCATATGAATCCATTTGTATTAGAAATTAGTTTACTTAAGGATTAAGAGTAAATAAGTGAGATATTGTAAAAGAATGTTTTAAAAGCAGATTAGAAGACATCTAGAGTTAATTCCTACCAACACTGAAAAGTAAGGAATTGCACTGTCCTTCAGAAAAATCTATTTAAAATAAATTATCCCTATATGAAAGAGATTGTTTTCTGACAACTACTTATTTTGCAACACATGCATCTCAAAATATCAGCAAGAAAAAATTTTAAGGCCCTTTTAGGGTGTTACTTACTCTGAGTTATCTTTAAGCATTGCATATTTAAAAAATACAAAAATGTCTCCTCAAACATAAAGCTGGCGATCACCCCCCTATGTCACAAAGCTGTGACTCAGAGGCCATGGCACGGCGTCTAATAGAAATCCTTGGCACATGTAGGCTACCTAAGGGAATAATAGAACTATTTGCTGGAGTCGTTTGGCAAAAAGACACAAACATATGGCTTTGGTTTATATTCAGCATTGCCAGTTGTGCAAAGTTACAGGATGAAGTATACAATGGCTGTGACAACTCAGAAAGGAGAGATAAGAATCAAAATAGGTCAGTCTCCTCATAAAGCTACCCAAGGTTGTCTCAAATGAGGCTTTTTCTATTGCAGTGCATTTCTGAATGACTCTAGAATTCCCCTTGGAAATTGCCTCATCTGTGGGGACCGTGTGTGCAGTGTGTGGGGACTGTGTGTGCAGAAAAGCAATTTCCCAGAGATGTGTACTTCATCTGATGGTGGACTGAACCTGCTTCTCCCTTTAGGTGTGGTGTCTGTTGGGGTGGATGTGGAGACGGGGGCAGTGGGATGCTATAAATATAAAGGGTATACGTCACTCAGTTCTCCAGCTTTCCCTACAGACTCAAACACAGTATGATTAGGGACATACAAGAACAGAGGGGTGAAATCAGGGATTGGGTGTCCTAAATAAAGGATTCAGAAGATTATCATGTTAAAATAAAGGATTCAGAAAAGGTTCAGGAATTATTAATATGACATCACGGATGATGTAAAAAGCCTTGTGTCTATTAGTTTACATTTTTTTAAAAGGTTATTCTCTAAACTACTTTTTCTGAGCAATTACTAAATGTATGAAATGAAAACCAGAAAATTACAGCAAGGGCAAGAACAGAGAGGACACATACATGACCTTCTACTTCAGTATGCCTCTGTGAGTATCACAACACATTTATCTATTGCTTCCTGTGTAACAGGGAAGGATACTTTGCTGCCATTTAGGCTGATCCAAGGCTGTGTTTAAGACAAAATGATGCTGGAGTCATAAAAGAAAGGGCTCTCATTGTAGGTTCTTTGTCCTTCAATCTGGGCAAATTTCATTCCAAGGTACTTTCATCATCCGGTTGTTTCATTTTCTGGGTTAGCCTTTCCAACTTCCTGAGTTTTTCTTTGTCATTTTTTTAACTGATTTTTTTTTTTGTAAAGGAAGCCTCCACTGAGAATAAAGGGCTCCTCTTGAAGAGGATGTAGCCACAGAACTTCCTCTCACTATACTATGAGGTCCCCAGGATTACATGAACACAAGTAAAGTGTCACAACATTTAAAACTGTATTGCCAGCTCTAAACCCTCAGGAAAGGAGCACAGTGAAATCTTGTTACAAGTGGAAATTATTGCAAGTTGTGTGTGAGAGACTTCTCAAAAGTAGCTACTGGCGTGAGATTATGTATAAGTAGACAGTATTAATTGTATAAGCATTCTGAGAAAGTATCCTCAGAACGTTATTATCATCATGGCTTTTTCTACTAATATTAAGAACTCAAGATTACTTATAAATTTATGCTGAGGAATCAGTGTCTAGGGTTCTGTTGAATGGAAAATAAAACTTCAACATCACCAAGAGATTTTTTTTTTTACCCAATTTTTATGAAGCAATTAAATATTTGCTTGGATAATTTTTCCTTTTAGCATTTGATTAAAATAGGGTGTTGAGTGAAAAAAAACAAAGAAAACTAAGTTTCCTCCTGTAACAGCAACTTACTTGTGTGAATGAAAGCAAAATTGAGTCCTTGAGTTCTTCATCGTACTCCTTGAAGCTCCTCCTCCCACCACACCACAATCCCTGAGTTCCTTCCTGGGCCCCAAGGCCGGTTCAGATCTGTGCACTGGGTGGGACAGAATTGCCGAATGCTCCCATGTGAGTGCCAGTGAGAAAAGTATAGTAACTAGGAAATTACTGTGTTCACCTGTATTCAGGTGTGTAAGTACATAAAGATATGAAATGAGAGCTTTCCAAATTCTGCTAAGTAGTTCAATTTTATTTTTTTTTATTATTATTATTTTTTTTAATATAATTTATTTAATTATCATTAATTTGCAATTACATGTGCAATATTACGATTATTAAACTACCCCTTCATCAGGTCCCCCCCACCAACCCCATTACAGTCACTGTCCATCAGCGTAGTGAGATGCTATAATATCACTACTTGTCTTCTCTGAGTTGTACAGCCCTCCCCGTGCCCCCCCAACATTACATCTGCTAATCGTAATGCCCCTTCTTCCCCCTTGCCCCTCCCTTCCCACCCATTTTCCCCAGTCCCTTTCCCTTTGGTAACTATTAGTCCGTTCTTGGGTTCTGTGAGTCTGCTGCTGTTTTGTTCCTTCAGTTTTTTTCTTTGTTCTTATACTCCACATATGAGTGAAATCATTTGATATTTGTTTTTCGCTTGGCTTATTTCACTGAGCATAATACCCTGAATTCCATCCATGTTGTTGCAATGGTAGGGCTCTTGTTTTCTCTTATGGCTGCATAATATTCCATTGTGTATATGTACCACATCTTCTTTATCCATTCATCTACTGATGGATACCTTAGGTTGCTCCATTTCTTGGCTATTGTAAATTAGTGCTGCAATAAACATTGGGGTGCATCTGTCCCTTTCAAATTGGGCTGCTGCATTCTTAGGGTAAATTCCTAGGAGTGGAATTCCTGGGTCAAATGGTATTTCTATTTTGAGTTTTTTGAGGAACCTCCATACTGCTTTCCACAATGGTTGAACTAATTTGCAGTCCCACCAGCAGTGTAGGAGGGTTCCCTTTTCACCACATCCTCGCCAACATTTGTTGTTGTTTGTGTTTTGGATGTTGGCCATCCTCACTGGTGTGTGGTGATATCTCATTGTGGTTTTAATCTGCATTTCTCTGATGATTAGCGATGTGGAGCATCTTTTCATGTGCCTGTTGGCCATCTGAATTTCTTCTTTGGAGAAGTGTCTATTCGTGTCCTCTGCCCAATTCTTAATTGGATTATTTGCTTTTTGTTTGTTGAGGTGCGTGAGTTTCTTTATATATTTTAGATGTCAACGCTT
>JAVSCE010015999.1:0-52500 GCA_032199065.1 Smutsia gigantea
TGTCTTTTGATTGGTGCATTCAGTCCATTTACATTTAGGGTGATTATTGATAGATATATACTTATTGCCATTGCTGGCTTTAGATTCATGGTTACCAAGGGTTCAAGGGTTTGCTTCTTTACTATCTAACAATCTAACTTAACTTTCTTGTTAAGTTATTGTAAACACAGTCTGATGTTTCTTTCTTTCTCTCCCTTCTTATTCCTCCTCCTCCATTCTTTCTATAATAGGTGTTTTATTCTTTGCCTTTAGTTGGTATTTGGATGGTCTGCTTTCTTTGCTATGATTTTTTTCCCTCTGGTGACATCTTTTTAGCCTTAGGTGTGCTTCCATCTAGAGCAGTCCATTTAAGATATCCTGTAGTGTTGGTTTATGAGACGCATAAAATTCTCTTAACTTTTGTTTATCTGGAAATTGTTTAATCCCTCCATCTATTTAAATGATAATCGTGCTGGATACAATATTCTTGATTTCGAGGCCCTTCTGTTTCATTACGTTAAAATGTCATGCCATTCTCTTCTGGCCTGTAAGGTTTCTGTTGAGAAGTCTGATGATAGTCTGATGGGTTTTCCTTTTGTAGGTGATCTTTTTTCTCTCTCTAGCTGCCTTTAATACCCTGTCTTTATCTTTGATCTTGCCATCTTAATTATTATGTGTCTTGGTGTTGTCTTCCTTGGGTCCCTTGTGTTGGGAGATCTGTAACCGGTGGACTCTTGAGACTACTTCCTTCCCCAGCGAGGGAAAGTTTTCAGCAATTATTTCTTCAAAGACACTTTCTATCCCTTTTTCTCTCTCTTCTTCCTCTGGTACTCCTATAATGCGAATATTGTTCCGTTTGGATTGGTCACACAGCTCTCTTAATATTCTTTCATTCCTAGAAATCCTTTTATCTCTCTCTGCCTCAGCTGCTCTGTACTCCTGTTCTCTGTTTTCTATTCCATTAACAGTCTCTCGCATCTCATCCATTCTGCTGTTAAGCCCGTCGATCGCTTGTCTGATTTCTGTATTGTCTTTCCTCAGTTCCCTCACTTCCTCCCTCAGCTCTTGCACATTTCTCTGTAGGTCCATCAGCATGGTTATGACTTTTATTCTAAATTCTTTTTCAGGAGGCTGTGCATTTCCATCCCTTCAGGCTCCCTCTCTGGGGTTGTCTGGTTGATTTTGGTCTGAACCATATTCCTCTGTCTTTTCATGGCTGTATAATTTGGTCACTGATAGTTGCCACGTATGTCAGCTGGGCTCTTTAAGACTTTAAAAAGAGAAGAAAAAAAGAAAAAAAAAAGAAAGAAAGAAAGAAAAAGAAAAAAAGAAAAAAGAAAGAAAGAAAAGAAAAAACAAAAACAAAACAAAACAAAACAAAAAAATGCCCACCGGACGTAGATTCTGTGGGAATGCTCTAGGTGGCGCTATTGCCCCACTATTCCACAGCTGTGACTGTGCTGCTCCGCAGGGCCCTTTATCGCTCTGGCAGGGGTGGGAACCAAAAGGAGGCTGTTGATCTCAGTGAGAAGTGTTAAGTATGGCTACGCTTCCTCAGTCGCCAGCTAAGGCGTCTGAAACTCCCCAGGACTCCCAGCCTGCTGGGCTGAGTGTGCTGGGGCGATCCGGCTCCTCCGCTGGGCTCCTGTCTCTTTAAGACCGCTGAGGAAAGCGCGCACTTTTTTTTTTCCTTCCCGGAGCCGGCTGCAAGCCCCCTGGCGCGTTCCCCGCTCAGATCCTGCCCCTCTGTCTCTCCAATCTCCGCTGCACTGCGCAATGTGGGTCAGCGCTCCCCGCGCAGATCACCGGGGCTGGCTACTTCGCGGGGTGCACTTCCACTCCCTCCCGGCTCTGAATCCTCTCCTCCCGCCGGTGCGCTGGGGTGGGGGAGGGCTCGGGTCCCGCCGGGTCGCGGCTCCGGATCTTACCCGCCTCTTGGGGTGCCGAGTCCTCTCGGGTGTAGCTGCACGCTGTGCGCTTTCCTGTGTATTCTCGTCTCTCTTTTAGGAATAGATGTATTTTCTGTGTTTTCGTAGATAAATATAGTGTTGGGAGGAGATTTCTGCCGCTCTGCTCACACCGCCATCTTCCCGGAAGTCTACATCTTTAATTTTCCACAGTCTACCTTCATATAACATCACTTCATGTAAAGTCTAATAGTCTACTTCCAATCTCTCCCGTCGGCTGTGCTATTGCTGTCAGACATTACCTTTACATAGACTATAAATCCATAATCCTTTGCTTCTTTTTTTTGCTTTAGACACTTTTAGAGTGATTAAAAAGGCCTTTTATACTTACCTTCATTTAAGCAGTTCCACAGCTCCTCATCTGTCTGTGTAGATCCAGGTTTCTGTCTTGTTTCATGTTCCTTCTACTTGGAAAACTTAACTTTAATACCTTGTTGCATAGGTCCCCTGGTCATTAATTATGTCAGATTTTGTTTTTCTGAAAACATTTAAAAATTTTGCTTTCATTTATGAAAGGCATTTTTTTCTGGGGGTAGAATTCTGCATTGATGGAGATTTTTTTCTCTCAGCACCTTAATGGTGACACTTAATTGTCCTCTGGATTGCACAGTTTCTGGTGAGAAGTTTGCTGTTATTCTTATGTTTCCTTAATTTCCCCGGCCTGCCTGTAAGATTATCTGTCTTTACCTTTCAATATTTTGAACATGGTGTATCTATTAAAAAATAACCCTGCTTGGAGTTCTCTGATCTTTTTGGATTTGCGACTTGATGTCTTTGCCTGAGGGTTTTGGTCTAGGGCAAGTTCACTCTGGAATAGAAGAGACTGGATAACAGCAGTGGCATGTTTTTAGGGTAAAAGGCCTTACACAGGCTTTATTCTCATGATGGCAGGTCTAGTGCTAGAATCACGTCCGTGGCAAATCCATCTCTACCTCTGGGCCCCTCCGCAGCCCCGGGGCACTGGGTGGAGCTCTTTATATAGAGTCAATAATAGCTTGTTGCCCACGTGTGCAAGCGTGTGCCTGTGAGCATTGCACGTGTGCAGTGGGTGAGCAGACCAGGGTCAGGTGAGGATCCTGGCCATAGCAACCTCCATTCTCCCTATACTTAATATCTTCCATTACTTTTGTAAAATTCTCAGCCATTACCTTTTTAGATATATCTTCTACACTGTTATCTCTTTCTTTTTCCTTCTGGATTTCATTTACATTTATATCAGATTATTTATATTGCCCAAAGTGTACGTAAAACTCCTTGTTGGCACCATCAGCCCTCTGCCTCCCTTCTCCCCTCCTCCTTATCTTCCTGCCCCACCACCGCCTCCTTCCTCTTTGTTTTATAGTTTGGATAATTTCTATTGGCCTATCTTCATTGACTTTTTCCCAAAGGTATTGAGTCTACTGATAATCTCATGAAGACAGTCTGCATCTGTTACTGTGTTTTCAGTTCATGAGGTTCACCTCTGTTTCCACTCTCAGGTGTGACTCTCGTAAACTGACAACTGTTCATTTATTTCTTCTTTTTTCAGTTCTGTATAAGGTGGGAGGATAAATCTGGTGCTTATTACTCTATCATAACCAGAGCCATTCTTTTACTTGTAACATGTCCATATCTTTATATTTAAAGTTTATGTCTTGTAGACAGCTTGTCACTGGTTTCCTACTTACTTGGATCAGAAGATTGTGATTTTTCTAAATCTGGGGCAACATTGAGAACAGTAGAGGATATATTCTTTGCCATTTGGTTGTAGAGATGAGGATTGGTGTTTCTGAGATGGGAAGGGAGGTGATGTATGTATAACACTCTGTCAACTTTGGGATCATATAGACCTAGCTTCACGGTCTCACTGAGGAGGTTACTTAGCCTCTCTGAGCCCTGGTCTCCTCATGTATAAAAAGGAAAAGTAGATGATCATTTTGAGGGCTGAATGCAGTGACTACTTTTTCTCTCTCCTTTAACACAAGGCCTGGTATAAAGTAGATGTGTATTAAATGCTTTTAAGTGAATGGGTGCTTTCTAGAGTTCTGCTGATTCATTAAACAAAAAGAGAGAGAAAGAGTCCCAAACCATTCATTCCATTTCGTAAGATGCCGTATCAGGAAACTGCTCTTGTCCTGACCCCCAGTCTCACCGCCTCCCCTCTTACATACAGCATGTTCATCCTCCAGTGAGCTTTTCCAAATTAATTGGGATATGTTTATTTAATGCCGTTGCCATCCCCCAAAAGGCCTGTGTACTTTGCTTTTTCTCCTGATATAAACATTCATTTGGGAGCCTGATTAGGAGTCAGGAAAACAAGCATTTCTTGCCAGCTTTGTTGCCATGTGACTCTGGACAAACCCTTTACCCTTTTCTGAGCCTTAGTTTCTTTGTTTTTAAAAGAGGGTAAGTGTCTTACGGCAAGTATGAGAGCCAGAGATGGATTTGACTCTCAGTATGATTTATCCTCCCTTTTCTCTCATCTTTTGATGCCTTTGTCTCCCCTTTCTCCTGTGCCTCCAGTAGATGCAGACAAGGGCTCCGGCCGACGCAAAGGGTTCTCAGAGGGATGGGTGGGGAGATGTGAGGAAAGAGGGAGCACGTGTTGCTTTTTGTGGTCTCCACTCGGCACTAGCTGTCATTTTTGACCTCCTCTTTCATACCCAGCTAAACTATTTAATTGCTTCCTCTATTTGCCCTCACTCCCCCAAAAAGAGTAGAACATCAACCTTGGAATACATAAGAATTGCAATATTTGCCTCTCCAGACAACAATGACTTCTTCCAGAGCAAGCTCTGGGGTGGGGAGATGACCTTGCCTGTGGTCCCCAGGCTCCTCCGCTTCCCCACTGCCAGACTCTGAAGGACTCATTTGCATTAAGGGGGCAGATCCCATCTACCGGGCACTGCTCGTAGAGGGAAGTGGCTCTTCCAAGGCACTGTGCAGTGTGGGGAAAAGGGGGTGGCTGGGGAAAGGAGGATTTCTTATCTTGTTATTTGATGCAGGAAGTAGGTCTTTGTTACCTTGTGGCTCAGTGTGGTCCCTGGATCAGAGCAGCAGAATCCTGGGCACTTCTAACAACACAGAAACAGAGCTTCACCCCAGACCCACTGACTCAGAGTCTGCAACTTAACAGACCCCAGGTGATTCACATGAACATTACAGTTTGAGAGGCACTCTGCATGATCAGTGAGGAAAAGCTGGGGCATCAAAAGTGTCAGTTGCGTCCAGTTAGCAGCCCTGGGTGTCACCTGGAGTTGTCAGGTGGAAGGGACAGCAGGTTCAACAGGGTCTGTGGAGAGATGGCTCGAGCTGGGGACCCCATGTCCAATAGGTTATGACCCAGAAGAGGGCTCTGTCTTCTGTATCACTGCTGCCCTAGGGAGGGGGTTGTTCGCTTTTTGATAGTGTACTTTGAAACTTTTACATTTTGATGAAGTTCAGTTTACCTATTTTTTCCTTTGTTGCTTGTGCTTTTAGTGTTTAAGAATCCATTGGAAGTTCAACATCATGAAGATTTACCCCTGTTTTCCTTTAAGAGCTTAAATTCTGGCTTTTACGTTGGGCTGCTTGATCCATTTTGAGTTATTCTAGTGTGTGGTGTGAAGTAGGGGTCCAACGTCATTCTTTTGCATGTGACAGGCTTTGATTTCCTTGTTCAAAGGATCTGTCCAATCATTGTGTGGAGGAAAGACTGTAGGGGCAAGAGGGGGACAGGGAGGCTGGTTTTCCACAGTCATGTGATCTTCTGTCTCTAAGAGGAGGTGTGCTTGAATGCCTGCTGACGAAGTTAGAGGAGATGATTGGGACACCACCACCTGACAGCCATTACACTAATGATTGATTTAGGTGGGAATCATTAGTGGATGCTAAAACTAGTGGGTGGAAGTTTTTTGAGTGACAGAATATTTACGTGGTCTCAAAGTACCTCCCCACAAGAAATTATTACAAAGGGGTAAAGAATGGACTTTACAGTGAACAAACCTGGCTGGCACCGCCTTAACTAATAATATCATCATTAATGGACACACAGACTTCATGGGCTCCCTGATACAACAACTAAGGAGGCCACAACGTCCCTTTCTGGAGTTCCTGCCTGGAATGCACACCCTGAATCTAATCCTGATAAATTGAAGGACATTCTACAAAATAACTGGCTGATGAAAGATCAGAAAGACTGGAATGTTCCAGATGAGAGGAGGCTGCAGAGATAGGGCATCAGAGCACAGCGTGTGGCCTGGGAAGTTCTTTGGGGTGAAGGACATTGTTGGGACGGTGGAATCAGAGGAAGGTCTGTAGATTAGATGGTGACCCCATATCACAGCGACTTTCCTGGTTTTGAGGCTCTGCCCTGGGTGCCATAGGGGAGAAGAGGGCGTCGTGTTTGGAGGGCATGCACTGGAGCCCCGAGGTGCCGGGGGCTGTGTCTGCGTGACAGCTTACTCTCAAATCCCCCTGAACACATGCACAGAGAACGTGGGACACCAGCAGGGGAGCTGTTAGCGTTGCGGATGTCCAGGTCGGGGACATATGGGCATTTTTATGCCATTATGAACTTCTCTGCAAGTCTAAAACTGTTTGAAACGAAAAAGTCTAATAAAAGGAATATTCCCCCTCAAAAACACGACATATGTGCACCCCTCCTTAGGGGCCATGGGCAAGGTATTTGGTGCCTTGGTCACTGCCTGCTGCTCCCCCAGCCCTCCCTGTGTGCTGTCTGGCGCAGGGTCAGAGTGGTCTGAATGTCCCTCCCCTGCTGCCCACTGGGCGCCCACCTGTGGGTGGGTGGAGCAGCCGCTTGGGCGTGTGCTGGGCCCAGGTTTTCTTTAATCTTTGCGTTGTCCCTACTCCTGTTTCTGTTTGACAGATGAGAAACCTGAGGCTCAGAGAGGTGGAAAAAGAGCCGGGGTCTGAAGGTCCATCCAGCTGCACTGCAAGCAGTCTGTGCCCGCCCCTCACTGCCTTGTCCGTCATCACCTGTGCCCCAGGGCAGCCGTCTCTGAGGGTGGGGCCCTTGTTCTGTTCGTTGGTGGGACTGGGAACCGGGTTTGATGCCTTCCCCACGGCAGGAACTCGGTAGACATCTCCTGGCTGAAGGACATTACCTGGGACTACTATCTATGCATTTATTTGTGTGTTCCTGGTGTGTCTGTGTCAGTTCTGGGGAGGCTGTACCCTCAACATGCCCCCTCGCTGTGGCTCACGGCAGACGGGCATGACACCTTTATTGGGGGTCTCCCTTGTGCCAGGTCCTGGGCTGGGCACCAAGCATCTGCCTGCCCTGACTTTGTCTGCTCTGTGCCCCTGATTTCTCCCCTGGGCCCCCAACAGACAGGACTGGACTCCCTCTGTCCAGTTGCTCTCCCCAAGAGCCTGCCTTGGGGTGCTCTCCCAGCCCAGCAGGCCCTGCTCCCCTGGTTCATGGGCCTGTTTGGTTCTTGGCCTTTGAAATACGCTGTTGGGCAGTCCCGGAAGCCCCTGTGTAGTTCCTGCAGCAGCTTCGGGAGCTCAGGGAGCCCCATCTGACCTCTTCCCTCCTGAGCACCTCGCGTCTGCACTTACTTCCTCTCCGAGCGGGGTGAAGAGGCTAAACTGCTCAGGAAGTCTCAAGGACAGCCTGCTCCTCGGATGCCTCCAAAGCCAGACGCTCCAAGCTGGACGCCAGCTGTCCTATGCCTGCTGGCCAGAAGGTGGCGCTGTCACACATTTTATGGGCCAGAGAGGTGAAGGAGAGCAGAGAAAGGCCTATTTCATCCGCAAAATGCTACTTGAAGATCAAGGGAAAACGATGGGCATTTGGACCAGTTATCTGGAAGAAAAAAGAACTCCGGAAATAAACTGATGAGCTCCCATGCAGCTTTGCATCGAATTTTGAGTTCTGTTCACGTGAGGACTCGTCCTGCAGGTTAGAGGAGATTTGTTTTTTTTCCTTAGCTCTGCCTGGAAATCCTGCAGGAAAGGCTGGTGGGGCTGAGATCTCAATTCTGTTTTCCAATGTGGCCGAGAAGGTGGGCTCTGTGTCCCTGGGTGAGTCACAAGAGCACAGCCTTGGTTTCCACATCAGAGAAGCAAGATGAACGTCCAGATGCCAGCGGCTTGTTGAGGGTCAGGGGCTGACGGGTGTGCAGCACCGAGCCCGGGCCCTGGGGGGAGAGCCTTTGCTGGGGCTGGGGATGCTGTGTGAGAGAGGGGGCACCTGGCACCCTCTGACTGATGGGCTTGGCAGCAGAGTGCAAACCCTGTCATCACTGTGGGGCAGGGGATCCCCTGCCGTGTGTAGGGAGCCAGGCTGGCAGGGATGAACACCCCCACCCCACCCCAGTTCTCAGGCCTGAGAGGAGGTGTGTGATCATCTTATGGGGACTCCGGGAACTTGGGGGGCACAGACATGTTCTTCCTGGGCATCAGCGTGGGCGTTGTGGAGGAGGTGGAGATGAGGAGGTACTCAAGAAAGGGTGTGTGGGCAGAGGCAAAGGTGTGGCAAAGGAAAAGCTTCAGGCATGGCAGAGGGTGGGCCAGGGGGCAGTTTGGAGGAAAGGGCAGGGTGCACGGTGGGCCCCTGAGATTGTGTTCTTCACTCCAGGCCCTTGGTTCCGGGTGGGGCCTTCAGGAGGGACATGCAAACCAAGCAGAGGAATCCCTTCGAGTTGGGGACAAAGCCTGCTTGCCCAGAATGTACCCCTGGCACCTCCGTGGAAGTGCCCCGGAGGCACCCATGGCTCCTCAGAGCTGGAGAGCTGAGCTCCGGCTGTCAGAGTAGAGGAGGGGCCCTGCTCCGCAAGCCTGCCCCCACCCCCGCCGGCCTGCCCCCCACCCTCACCCGGTGCCTTCCTCCCACTCCCCCACGCTTTCCAGCTCTGCACTGGGGCAAAAGCCGTCAGGTGCCTGTCTTTGCATTTTGTCCTCCAGACACATGGAACTCACAGGCCATTGCAGAAGTGGGGCCCCCAGGGCCTGGCATTCCTGCCCCCCCTCGGCCCCCACCTGATGAGGTTAAGTTGCCAAAGCCTGTTTGGAATCTGCCAGAGTTTTATCTGGAGGACCATCTAAATCATTTCATAGACTGTTGGCTGAACTTGGTGAATAGATGTGGGAACTCAGGGGCTGCTGTGACTCTGTTCTCTGTCATTTCTCCCCACATTTTGAACCAGCCAACAGTGGTCTCTGTCCTAAGAGGCTCTTTCTCTCTCAAACACACGTGTGGCTCCTGACTTGATCCTTTGCATGCTGCATTTGGCTTGCTTTCGTGGGTCAGGTCTGATTTTCTGTGGCAGGGGCAGTGCCAGAGGCGTTCGAGCTCAAGGTGGGGATGTCACAGCTGCCTGTCCATGTCCAGCTGGGGACAGGACCCTGCTGCTGGGAGCGCCCTTGAATTTAAATGCTTCAAGGTGAAGAAAGGGATTAGGGGACTCTGTCCCTAGTCACAGAGCCCTCTCACTGGAATGCTGGGGGAGGAGCAGAGGCCGGGCATCGGCCCCACAGAACAACATTTTGGTTTTTACACTCGACACTGAAAAGCCATTAAGCGGAAAGGAAACCTCTGCCCCTTCCCTCCGCAGCCCCGCCAGCCGCCGTCCCAGGCGCCTCACAGTGCAGCTTTTGTTCGGGGGGCTGGAGTGTAAAATTGGAGTGGCAGATGGTCGGTGTGCACATTTCGAATTTCCTGGCTTTCATCAGCTGCGCCACTCAAATGACAATATTTAATCCCAAAAGTTTCCTTCCCTTCCCGGCCCCTCCCATTTCATGAACCAGGGGGCTTTCCCTCTTATTTGCAAAATAGACCCTGCTTCAGTTTTTTCAACCATAATAAAAAGTGTATTTGTGACTTTTTGTCTCATGTATTGGCGATTATACAAAATCCCCCTGAACACAGAAAGGGGCCTTCCTTAGGAGAACCTGACTCTCTGGGTCTCAGTCTAATGTGACTATCTTTCTGCTGATTTCTTCATTCCACCAACCATTTTATAAGGAACAGTCAGACACGTTTCACTTCCGGGGGTCAGATCTCGTGGCCATTTTATTTTGTTTGATGTGGCTGGGGTTACATTGCCCGTTGGTTTGAGTCAGACAGTTTTTCTGTTATTAGAGAAATAACATTGCTCTTTTCATTGTCTTTTTATTAGAGGATGACTTGTCCTAGATAGGAGTATTAGCCATCTAAGATTTCAAGCTTGGTTTCTTCTTGTTGCCTGGTGACTTTGTAGAAGCAATTGCTTACGAGACGGGACTTGTGAGACAACAACAGAAAGGTTTTAGTGCCATCACGTCTGGATGTCTGATGGATTCTGTACGTGCACATAGGTAAGACCTTTGTTTGCAATTTTCCCAGTGCACTGTAGTAAGCCAGGTAACATTTCCCATAAAGCAGGTGGTGTGCGACCCAAGACGAGGCACCTGGGAGTGCGAAGGGGCAAGTGTGGAACCTGCCGCGCATCAGCTCTGGCTTCTTGGTGTGCGCCGCCCTGTGCGGGGTCTGAGGCCTGAATGAGGCGCCTGCGGGCTCTCTGGTGGTCTGTTTCATGTGTGGCCTTGGTCAGGCTGTAGCACCAGTTCCTTGATCAGACGTGAATCGAGGCCTCTGGCAGATGTGGTTGGCCTCTGCGATCAGTAGGCTTTTGAATGACCTGGATGGCCTGGGTGGGCCTCATCTAATCAGGCGAAAGGCTTACGGGCAAATTTTGATGTTTCCCTGAGAAGAAGAAATTCTGCCTCAAGACTGAAGCACCAGCCTGGGTTTTTAGCCTGCTGCCCGCCTCACAGCTCCCAGGCTTGCCAGGCCTCACGATCACATGAGCTAGTCTCTTGAGACACATCTCATGATATGGGCATGTTTCCGGTTGCTTCTGTCTCCCTGGAGCCTGAGTGACACTGGCTTAGGGTATTGGAGCCATCAGAGCTGAGCTGAGAAGGGGTTTCCGGCTTGAAGCATGTGAGAGGACGGCAGTTCCAGGCTGGAGGGCCTCTGAAAACCCGCAATGGGCGTTTCTGTGCCGCTCTGAGACCTCCTGGGACTCTTGAGTTGTATCCAGCAGGCACGGTGTATGGTGTGTGTGCAGGGGGCCAGCGGCCCAGGGACAGGTGCACAGGGCACGCAGCACCGCGTGTGTGCCCAGACCCTGCGGTAACACCTGCATTCCCAGCCACGGGCAGGGACTTGTGGGTGGGCCACGGAACTTCTTAGGGACAGGGTTAATGAATATTGATGAGCCCAAACACGCGTTAGAGGCGTGCAGCCTCCAGTCCTGCAGCAGCAAGCAGGTATGGTTCAGGTGGACTGTGCAGTCACAGCGCCCCCAGCTCCTCCGCGAGCCCGACACAGAGCAAGCTGGTCGGCCTTTCTGGGCTGCAGCTGTAAAAAGGGGTCAAATTAGTGCCTGCCTTTAGGATTCTGAGGAATGGATGCATCGATGCAGGTGAGACCCTCAGAGAAGTTCCCCCACTTTGGGACACTGTGTGAGGACATATGATTTCATGAGTAAGATAACAAGTTTCTGCTCTGTGACCAACTGGAGTTGGGCTCCAGCCCCAGCCGTGCCAAGCATAAGCTCTGTGGCCTTAGGCAGGTTTCTTTAGCTTTGTGAGCCTGGGATACAGATGGGAGATGAGCAGCCCAGGCCATCTCATGGGCTTGTGAAAACGCAAAAGACCTGTCTGCTGCCTCCCCAGCCTGTACGAACCCCGTGCGTCAGTGAACCTGCCGTGCTGGGCGCTGCAGGGTCTGTGTGTTGTCAGGGCCCTGCCCCTGTGAGGAGAGGGAGGCCCAGCGTGCAGAATTTAGGTGGTGCCCGCCTGGCCCTGCACATGATGGCTCTGAGGGCTAGAGCCACCTGAAATGTCATGCCCTTAGGGCCCCGCTCCCCTCACCCTCATCCTGGGCCTTGCTCTGCCAGGTAAGGGGTTGGCCCATCTGACAGAGCTTACAGCCCTGCCCTGGGCTGTGGGGGCGGCTGTTGTCCCTGTTCATCTCATGCGAGCACCTGGCATGGATGCAGAAGATGCGCCATAAATGCTTGCAAACGCGGACCGACTCAGGGAGAGGGAAGAGTCAGACTCTGACCCTGTTTCCACGATTGCGGCTGTGCCCCAGCTACTGTCAGCAGGGGTTCACAGAGAGGGGCGGAGGAGGCCACCTCTCCGGTCTCCAGCGGAGACCTCTGTCGGGGGCAAGGAAGGAAGCCCTCGCCCCTGAGGACGACTGTGGCTCATGCTCCCCTGCAGCCAGATTCCCACCAGATGCCGCTCCGCGTCTGCTCATTTGGGTGGAACGTCCAGGATAGGTCCTCTGTGGAGAGGGAGGCCGGGGGCGGCCAGGGGCTGGGAGCAAAGGGCGATGGGGAGTGACTGTGGGTTTCCTGCGGGGGTGATGAGAGGATCTTGGACTGGAGATGATAGTTGCACAATCCTGTGAATGTGCTTAATGCCACTCAGTCGTATGCTTTAAAAGTGGCTAAGGTGGTACCCATTATGTGTATTTCCCCACACATGCAGCCAGGCCTGGCAGGACTCCCTGGGTGGACGTGACAGAAACGAGACTGAGCCAATGGTCAGTCAGTCGGCTGCTGGACTTGAGGTGGGGCGAGCCAGCAGCCCAGGAGCTGTTGCGGCCCCCTTGTTTGCTGTTTCTGCTTCCCTGCCTTGTCTCTTTCATTCTGTCACCCTGCCGCCTCCCAGCTGCCTCCACCTGGGGGGAAATGTGGCCACCCACACCTGGGGCACCAAGGCCGGCCGCGAGCGGTGAGCGCTCCTCTGAGAGTCTGGAAGCTTCTAATGGGGCCAAGGGCTTAGTTCGGGGCAGAGAAGCCCCCAGAAGACAGCCGCCTGCCTCAATGACTTGTGGGTGGCTGGGTGCTGGGTTCCCCTGTCTTTTGCAATGTGTGTCACTCAACGACAGTGCGACTTTCCGTGGGACCTCTCTGTCTGTGTCCTCTTCAGATGCATTCAGAGCAGCTATCATTTTCTCCCCTCCACAGCCTCTGGATGCTTACAAAACCCTGGGCTCCACGGCAGAATTCATTAACGACACGATAGCCCCAAGTGGGGTGTGTTTGGGAAGGGAGGAGGTGAGTACGGACCGGCACACCCAGGAAAGGTGTCACACGTGGTGGAGTTTGGGGTGGGAGGGTGGGCAGGAGCTGCAAGGCTGGCCCGAGTGTCCGTGCCAGGGTGAGATGGTGAAGCAGCCCCAGCCTGGGACTTTCCCTGCGGACTGGTGGCCCCCAGAGCCTTGGGCAGTGAGCGATATCTTGGGGCCGCGTGGGTATGCGTGCTGATCACGTGAGCCGGTGCGGCACCGTGAGTGAGGGTGGGACGCGGGGGCGGGTGTCACGTGGGTGTGAAAATCCGTGAGTGCCGGTGAGTCATGGGTCCTGGCTGGGCTTCTGCAGCTGCTGGAACATCTGCTCAGCTTTGACTGGAAGTCAGCGGGCGCCGTCCTTGCCTGGCCCCTGAAGACAGGTGCTGAGCGCTCCGCCACAGGAGGCAGAAGACCCAGCTCCACAGGTGGTGGCCGTCCCGGGGGAGGTTTCTCTCCCCTCCTTGATTTCGGGGTCTGTTTTGGAAGTCCCTGGGTTGCTGGTCCGTGTGAGGGTGAGTGTGTGTGCGCATGCTGTGCGCTTAGGTGTAAAAAAAGAAATGCTGAGAAGAGAACGTGTCCCATTCTCTGGAACCTGTTAGTGGCCCGAGGCCCCTCAGACCTCGGGGGCAGCTCCGGTGTGGGCGCCTCCCACATCTGTGGGCTCCCCTGAAGCAGGCTTTGAAAGAATGAAAGGGAGCGGCCTGCCCCCGAGCTGTCCCCGAGCCTGCCCCCGAGGTGGCTCTGTGCCAGGACGGTCCTCACCTGTGTGCTCAGAGCATTTTATCATTAATCCAAAGTGATCTTGCTTAATAAAAATACAGAGGCAAAAGGTGGGAGCTCTCTGCCTCCCAGCTTTGCCCCTTTATGATTATTCATTAAGACATAATAACTCACAACTCTGTCCCATAGGCTCCCCACTCCCGGAGGTGGGGGGTCAGTGCTATACACCTTTCTCCTCCAAATTTATTAATTTTAATTTCAAGTCATGGGTCACCGAAGACTCTTTTTCAATGATTCTTGAATTCTTGTGATCCAATAAGGGGTGTTAGCCATACAGGAATTCCTTTTTTGTCTTTTTTTTGAAGTGGCATCTTCACTACTTTATGGGTCGTGTAGGCCATGCAGGAATGTATGTGCAGAGTCGAAGGTCAAGTGCTTCCAACTTTCTGAGCGAAGGTGTTGCTCTGCCCTCCCTGTCTGGCCGGTGCCGACACCTCCTGCCTGGTTCCTTCCCCGGCACCTACATACGTGTGTGGCTAGTAAGACTTTCGTCATTCAGCACTGTATGCAATGACAATATTCGAAATAATAGATCCGTACGTGTGGAGTGAGTCAGCGTGTTCAGCGGTCCCGCTGCTGACTCAGTGTGAGCACAGGGGCCCCGCCCGCGGTCGTGCTGGGCTGTAGCCTCCCTTCTCACTTAACAGAATACCTACTGGTTTCCTCCATGGCCCTCCTTGTATGTCTGCCTTGTGCTTTCTGATGTCTAGAGGTCTTGAATTTTGATGGCCATCAAGTGATTTTCCAATTTATTTGCTATAATAAAAAACGAAGCAATGAAGGTCTTTTTTTTACATCTCTTTGAGCACCTGAGTGTTTTATAAAATTTAAAGATTCTTTGGATGGCAACATACAACACACTGACCCTTGGATAAAGGAAACTCCCATCTGAATCCTGGGTTACAAAGGACTGTTCCCGAAACAGTCTTCAAGGACAAGGTCTCGCTGAGTCTTCACTGCCAACCTCAGAAGCAGGTACTGCTATTCCTACTATAAACACATGAGAAAACGGGTTCAGAGCAGTCAAGAAAGAAGCCCAGGGTCACACAGCTTGAAGAGGCAGGGCAGAATCTTGAATCCCAGCTTTGCGATACATATCCCAATGGTTCCTTTCAGTCATGTCTGCAATTCGGCTTCTCTGCTCAAGGGTTGAGCTCTGCTCCGCTCGAGTACCTCTTGGGCTCGTCGTAAATCTGAAGAGCGAGCTCATACCCTTCTCCAGCCCTGACAGAAAGCTGGGCCTTTTCTGTGCAGTGGTTGATTTCATGCCAGAACCAGGGCAGTTTCCTATTCCAGGGGTGCTAAGCTGGGACTCCCTTGAAACATTATGACATCCCAGTATGAACAGTTTCTGAACGGCCCCTGCTGTCAGCATCTCTGCGGCCCTGACAGCTGGAGGAGGGGAGCACTCCAGGTGCAAAGGTGCTCTCTGAGTCCCTTCAGCAGGCGCACGTCACTCTGCCGGAACTCTTTTTCTTGAAGGTGAACCCTTTTCAATGGTCTGAAGCAGGCTCCTCCTTCTGTGAGCTCTGGATGTGTGCTGTTTTAAAAGTCAAACGTGGAGCTTGCGGAATGCATGTGGCCTTTCATGTCCTAATCCGAGGGGACAGGAAAGGCTGTTGGTTCTGTCCTGGGCGTCCAGGAATTCCCGCCCAGACCACCTACGGGAAATTAGCCTGAGCCCTGGGCTTAGCTGGGAGGCGACAGCCGTGCCCTGCTCTGTGCAGCCCGTGGTTTGCACCACATGATCTAATCTTTCAAGGGTATTGTCCTCTGGAGAAGCAGGGAGCTGAGTAACTAAACAGGCACAATTCTACTAATCCCCCTTTCCTGAGAGTGAAGGGTTTGCCTCCTTGCCTTCTGTTTTAAGGCAGTGAGCTCAAAGCAGGCTGTGGGGGTCCATATCAGAATTTCATAAAAAGCGTGTGGTTTTGAACTCCGTGCCGGTGGGAACGGCGGCTGACACTGCGCGGTGCCCCGGCTCTCCTGTGTGTGCGGCTCGAAGCACTTCAAAGGCAGGGACTCCGTTGCTCCCCCCAGGAGTTGGGTGCTGTTCTTAGGCACAGAGAGGTCAGCTAGCTTGCTCTGGGTCACAGTGAGGAGTGGGCTTGGGCCGGAGTCAGACCTGGGCCAGCTGCTTTGGAGTCTGTGCTCTTGAGCCCCACGTCCTCAGGAAACAGGAAGGGCGCAGAACGACCGCATCTCTGCCAGTGTTTTCATTCATTCACCCGCGCACGTGGCCTGCTTGCCTTCAGCACCTGCACTGAGCCAGTGCCAAGGATAGAGGGTAGTTAGAGGCCGTCTCTGGCCTCCCAGGAGTTGGCAGCCACATCCTGGAAATGAATAAACCTAGAAATGACTATGGTGCCGAAAGAAGGCAACTGTTGCTGTGCGGGGGCCAATGGAGGAGGGGAGCATGTGGCTCAGATGCAGGTAGGAGGTTGGGGAAGAGGCACAGGGGTCAGGAGGGAGCATGGGGCATTTGCCAGGAAGGGGTGATGTGGGGTGTGCTCAGGCTGGAGAGAGGGGCCTGTGCAGTGCTTTCTAAGGGACCTGTGGGCTTGGTGGTCAGCGTGGAGGACTGAGAGGGAGCAGAGCAGAGGCAGAGGGGAGCCTGGACTTGGGAGCATGCCTGGGCAGGCTCCTAGCGAGAGTCTCTTGGAAAAGCAGGCCAGGTGAATAATTACATTAGGCCTGCTCGCTCAGCGGCTCAGGAACTCGTGTTTCCAGGTGGCATATGAGGTTGGGCTCTTTGCCGAAACCATAGGATGGAGAACTCTGTTTCTGCAAAAGCAGCGGCTCTCACGTGGACAGAGTGCCACTGACGAAGCCTCTGGAAGGCTCTGCAGCCGCTGCTGTGTGGCTCATCCCCCCCCCCGCCACAGACAACCTGGGGGCTCTAGTGAAGCCCCCCCCCCAGGACGCAGGTCAGGGGCGGGTTCTTGACCCTCGTCCATCACAGTGTGACCACCAGCTGCTGCAGGATGTGGCCGGTTCCGGCTGGTTCCATCCCAGCGGAGGCAGACAAACCATCCTTGCGTGTTTGCCCTGTGGAGGGACCCCAGCAGAATGTCCCTCTCCTGAAGCCTGAGCTGAGGCCTACAGCCCGCAGGGCTGGCCCTGGGGATGCTGTTCAGCCAGCTGGGATCAGAGGTGCTCTGTGACCGGAAAGCGCAAAACTGTTTGGAGCTGGAATGGTTTCAACAGTTACTTCTAAATGTGGGGACCACCTTTCCGCCCTCACCTGGACCCTTGTCAGTGCTCCCCGTGGAGCCCAGCGTGCGTCAGCGTGAGGCGGGTGCTTCTCTCCCCCGCCTCCCTCCTCCTCTGCTCGCCCCCTCCTGCCTGGAGCTGGGAAGGTGCACCTCTAAGGGCACCTCCTTAATGACTTAGGTTTCTCTGACTTCTTGCTTCCCTTGTTTTTTTCAGGCATGTTCCTTAACTAACCACATAGAGAGGGGCCTGATTTGTTTTTCTTCCTTCGTTTCTCCCTGCCAGTCCGTTCTTCACCAAACAAAAGCTGTGTCCTTCCCTCCGGCCGTGCCAGGACTCCAGGGAAGTGGAGAGCTTTTCATAGAGGAAAGGATTCCAGCAGGCACACCTGCTTCGGGAAAAATGGCCCAATGGGAAGGGCTGCTTGCCGGGTGATGTTGCAAATAGAAAGAGCTCACATGTTTGTGCCAGAATGACTCTTGGCTCATAGGTCAGGGACCCGGGGGCAGGTGGTCGCTCAAGGCCCCACAGCCCATCCTGAGAGTGCCACCTGAACCCATGGTCTGTCTGAACCAGCGCCGTCCCATCAAAGGATATGAGGAACATGTATAATTTTGAATTTTCTGGTAGGTATGTTATAAAGGGTGAACGTGAAAAATTAATTTTAATAATAAACTTTAACAAAATATCCAAAATATTCTCCTTTCAACATACAATCAACAATAAAAATATGAATGGGTGTTATGGACTGAATGTCTAACTCCCCACCCATTCCTGCGCTGAAGCCCTCCTGGCACAGTGTGGGGGTGTGCGGGAGGCGGGGGCCTGTGGGTGGGGCCCCGGGGTGATCGGGGCTCTTGTAAGAAGAGGAAGAGAGCCCTCTCCACACCAGGACACGGCAAGTGGCTGGCAGTCTACTAACCAGGGTTCCTGGATTTAAAAGCCGGTTGCTGGGCGTTTACCTGCACACCACTGTGTCTTTGTGGGGCAAGGTGAGGCGGGAAAGCTGACCCAGTGTGACAAGGCTGGAGCCTCTCTGTGATGCTTTCAGTGCCTCTGTAACTGAGGAGGTGGACAAGGTCGACTTCAGGCCCGTCCCTCGTCAAAGACAGAGGGAAAGCGGGTGTATAAGTCCTCCATCCGTCGCTTGCTTTTACTTGCCTAGAGTGAGGCTGGGTTTTTTTTCTCTCTCTAGAACTTTATTGTGTATTTTAATAGCAAAAAATATTTTATTAGAACAATGGGGACATATTGAAAGCAAATCATAAAAATACTAAATTGTCCTGAGAGGCAAATTTGCACACATGTGGATTAGTAGTTTGTATGAAATGTACAATGTAACTATACTGTTTCCAATGCTAATGAAATACATCAGTCACTGAAATGCTTTTTTAAAAAAGGGCTTAGTCCTCTATGTGAGTTCACTTTCCCCAGTTTATAAATTTTGAAAGCAAGAAAGTGGGAAAATACAGAAACGGAAGAAAAAGTTAAAACATACTGATTCCAATAATGTAATAACACTGAGTTTTATCATCTTTGGAACAGGAGAATTCTCCTTGCACATTTAGTTTTCATTCTGTTTATTTATTAATTTGTTCAACAAATATGTCGGTCAGATCCCGAGCTCTAGGAACTGGGAAAACCACAGAGAATAAGACAAATGCGTTCCCTGCTCATACAGGGCCCCGAGTCCTGTCGGGGAGACAAATAAATATTGTAGAACCACAGAGTGGTTAGAATTACAAGGGGAAGGGCAGGTGTATGGGACCTTGTAAGAGGCGAGGGGCGGAGTCAGATGTGTCCGGCAGGAGGGGCAGGAATGCTGCAGACAGAGGGAGCAGCTGTGCAAAGGCCCTGAGGCTGGATGGAGCTTGGAGCCTTTGACGCAAGTCTGTGCTCCTAGTGTAAACTGGCAGGGAAGACCCTGTGAGAGACCCCAGTGTGGAAAGGAGCCACATCCCACCTAGCTACTCTGCATAGAGCCCACGATTGCCCATGTTCCCACACCAGAGGGTGGCCCTGGAACTGGAGTCAGTGGGACAATCCTGAGAGCTGAGTGGAGAGGGCCCCTCCTGTGAACCCCGCAAAAGCCCTCCATCTGGCGATGCCCGGCTCTTCCTCCCTGTGGCCCTTTGCAGGTCCTGCCCCCCGAGAGTCAGCTTAGTGGTGGTGGCACCTGCTGCTGCTTTGCTACCCAGTGTCTGTCCCTCCTTTCCCTTCCTTCCCTGCCCCTTGTGTAAATAGTTTTATTAGAACACGGACACACCCATTTGTGATGGATTGTCTGTGACTACTGTCACAGTAGGACAGAGTTCAGTAGTTGTGGCGGAGGCCGTATGGCTTGCAGAGCCGAGGATGTTTACTACCTGGACCTTTACGGCAAGTCGGCCAGCCCCGGACTCAATCAGTCATGATGTTCCAGGTGTCCCGTTTTCCAGCTTCTGTTACAGCTGGAGGGGGTCCTAGGTTGCGGAATGTCGAGCAAGTTCTCTCTGCGGTTTCTCTGAATCTCAGCTCCTGATCTCTAAGCACTTTGTGTACACCATTTCGTTTAATCTTCACCACAGCCTGTGAGGGAGGTACTGTCATTACCTTGAAACTGAGGGAAAGGAGGAGCAGAGAGGCCCAGCACCCCACCCCAGATCACACAGCTTGAAGATGTCGGAGGCAGGATTCAACTCCTGTGTGTCTTACGTGTTTGGGCCTCAGCGTCGTCAGAGCCCCGGGGTTGGGGGCAGGAGGAAGCCACTGTTGGAATCCGGTGGCTCTCCTGTCCTATTAGTGGTGACCTCTGGAGGACGAGTTCGCCCATGTCCCTGCTGCTGCCCCCTTCGTGTTAGCACAGGGCAGGGGTCACACTGGGCTGGAATCCCAGTCCTACTGCTTACTGCACCTCAGCCTCCCCATTTGTCTAAGGGGAAAATGGCATTAGTAGCTCACAGGGCTTCTGGAAGGGCTATTGGCTGCTAATCTGGGAAAGTGCTTAGTACGTAGTAAGTGCTCAATAAAACAGGACATTCTCATTCACTCAGATCCAGCCTTTGCCAAAGGGAAAACACAAGCTTAAACTCAACCAGGTGGTGAGTCGGTTATTCAAAAAGAATCGGAAGGCGGAGGTAAAATCATTGCATGGGATCCAGTCTGGGGGTGGAGCCATGGCATGGGGGTCCCGGTTTCATCCTGCTCCATCTTGGTGAGGGGGGCTTCATTATTCCCGGCTCTCTGATGAGGAGCAAGGCTCCAGGAGGAGCATTCTTTGGCCCCTGGCTCTAGCTGGCTCATGGCAGGCGGGAGCTCCGGGAGACCCCATACCTCGTTCTCTGCCCAGATGGGGGTCCGTCCCAGCCTGACCAACCAGCAACTGGCCCTGCACAGTCCACAGTGATTTTTAACTCTCTCTGCAGAGAGATGGAAAGCGAGGCCCAGGTAGCTTGCCTGGGACCCTGGGGAGTTAAAAGCTGGCCCGAATCAGTGCTCAGAGCAGCCAGGTTTATGGTCAGAGTCGGAGGTTACCAGCTGAGACCTCATTTCTTTGGCCTATGAATTTCTACTGAGTCAGTTAAAAAAACAAATGAATCTATTTAAGTGAAAATGCTTAGAGGCAGGGAATTTTCTCAATGACCTTTTTCTTTTCTTTTTTTACTATTGGAATTAATTAAAAAATATTTTTGAACATGTATGCCTGACACTCCGCCAGGAATATGTCATATGTAAAATTGTTCCTCTCTGTCATGTATCCATAAATCCCAACTGGTCATCCATTTTCATAAGACCATTTGAGCCCAACTTCAGGGATTTTTTTTTTCCAATCAAATTAAGATTTGTAAGTTTTTCTTGGGGAAGAAAATCCCGATGGATGTATATATTACATATACATATACACACCCCCCCACACAAACACATACATAGCCATATATATGTGTGTGTAAACACATGTGTATATGTAGTATATGTGTGTGAATGCATATGTGTGTATATATAAATATATATATATTAAATATGTGTGAGCATGTATGCAGATTACCTTGACATAATTTCTAAGCTAGGGAGCTTGTTCTGATTGGTCCGAAATAGCTGTGATCTCTTTTATCACACTCGTTAGCAATAGCTTTCTCTTGCTTAACTTGTCTCCAGCCGCTCTAGAGTGACAGTGGTGGGGAACAGTCCTGGTGGCTGGGCCCACTGGGGTGTCCCAGCCCCCATGGTGGCCTCAGTCACAGTGAGTTCCCTGGCTCATGGGGGGCATCTGCGGGAGGCATTACCCTGAGCCCCGGGGCCTGGGCAGGAGTCTGCCTTTGGGCCTGTGGGAACTCTGTGTGCAATTTGCTGTAAATCTCAGCGGCTCTAAAAACCAAAGTCTATTAATTAAAAGAAAAGATCTTTTCTGGTCTGTTCAGGATCTTAAGTAAGAGCCAGTTCAGAACTCAAAACAAAAGGTCATATTAACAAGAGAAAAGCTTATGTGAGACACTTGGGACAGACAGGCCCAGGGGAAGCAGAACGGGGACTGCAGAGCTCTGTGCCTAAGGCCCAGGGCAGCCTGCCCCCTCTGACTCACTGTGCCCACCGTCATCCTCGTCCCCGGCCCTCAGCATCACATGTCCCTGTGTTGGGAATCTTGGCAGGCTCGTTTCTGTCTTTTTTCCTGTGCATATGAAATGCTTTGCACCAAAGGAAAATTATGCAGTATAAACATTTATTCAGAAAAATGGTTGCAGTGTTACCTCCCCAGAGAACCTGGCTCAGAATGAAAGCCTGGTGCGTGCGCCTGCTGGCTGAGAACAGGAAACGGAGTCCTTTGCTCAGTGTATTTCCAGCTTTTATGAGGCAGCTTTAGGGGAGATGTGTCTGCTTCTCACCTGAAGCGCAGGCTGGAAAGAGGCCTGGCTTGCAAAGCTGGACGGCAAGGTTGGTAATCAGCGCCAGGGGCTTGGTGGCCAAATGGCACTTGTGACGACTTTCATCTCAGCTTTGAATGGGCCACGGAGAAGAGAGAAGGGTCCACGGGGGGTGGGGCCACTCTCACCGGACCTGCTAAGACTACTACTGCTGAAAATGTCCCTGTTCGGACACACAGCCACATGTTGTCCCCTGATTCGGGCACTTCCTTTCTCTGCTTTATTTTCTCCAGACACAACTGTGGATTGAACTGTTTCCTTTGAGAAGGTGTGTTCAAGTTCTAACTCCCAGTTCCTGTGAGCGTGACTCTTGGAAATAGGGTCTTTGCAGATGACCATGCTGAGCTGAGGCCCCAACCAGTGTCAGGTGTCCCCGTAGGAGAGGGAGACACAGAGACACAGGACAGGCTGTGTGATGACCGAGGCTGAGAATGGAATGCTGCGTCCACAAGCCAGGGCATGTCAGGCTTGCCGGCAACACTAGGAACTGGGAAACAGGCAAGGGACCGGCTTTCCCCTCCAAGTGCCAAAGGGCGTGTTGCTCTCTCAACACCTGGAGTTTGGACTTTGGCCTTCAGGACTGAGAGAGTACATTTCTGTATTTGAACCTCCCAGTTTGTGCCACTTTGTCCTAGCAGCCACAGGACGCTCATATGCACCCAATAACTTATAACTGATATTCAGAACCTGCCTCTTCTCCCCGCCTCTGGGAGAACAGAGCCCGTTCCATGACAGGCACTCCTGGGCCCCATGTGCCAGGCACCCAGGAGGCCCTTCACGACTGTTTGTCAAGCATGTGAATGGTCAGCACAGCCTTTTGTGGGTCAATGTTGGGGGTCCTCTTGAAGCTGGATTTTGGGGTCTTGAAGCATCGTTGAGAGGAGGCTACTTGCTCTGTCCCCTCCCAGGGGTCCCTGCACTAACCAGAGTTCCACGCTCCCGCCCTGCTCCTCACACGGTGGAATGCGGAGCACGTGGGAGGGTGCAGCCAGCTCTTCTTTCTTGTTTACCTTCAGACTGTCTGCCCTACCCTGGTCCACGTGCATCACCAGGGCCGTGCGTCCTGAGCAGCCTCAGAGTAAGGAGAGGAAGCGGGACACAGGAGAAAGGAGGTGCTGGAAGCCCCCATGTGAAATGGGAAGGAAGCTCTCATGAGGCTCGAGTGCAGGAGTGGGGGTCCCTTCAGGGCCCAGGGAAGGGACAGAGCCTCATGGAATTGGCACTAGACCCAGGAGACCTGTTTCGTGTTGATCATTCAGTAGACTTACTATAAAATGTTTTGGGCTTAGTCCATTTGTCTGGCATAGTCACCAAGCGCCTCCACACGCCAGGGACCATCTGGAGCCCTGAGGATGGAGTGGCCCCAGAGCCCATCTGTGTGCGGCCGGCATT
Organism: Smutsia gigantea; assembly: GCA_032199065.1. Lineage (NCBI taxonomy): Eukaryota > Metazoa > Chordata > Mammalia > Pholidota > Manidae > Smutsia > Smutsia gigantea. Next base: position 23,283 of record JAVSCE010015999.1, read on the forward strand.
CCGGTGACTCGTAAGGGCTCACACCGAGGTGGTGCATGCGTGGTCATCCCCTCGCTCAGCCCTGCAGAGAGTTTGGCAAATGCCAGCAAAGGGGGTGGGGGAGGCACCCCAGAACCTGCTGAGCACCCGAGCGTGGGGAGGGCCTGCGTGCCGGGACTCAGATGGCCCAGCTCCTCCTGCACCCCAGGGAGGGGCTGGCTACCGCCGGACCCCCAGCAGTTCTTGATTCTGATTTCATGAAGGGGGCCCATGGCGGAGGCCTGGGGAGGGGGCCTGCCCAGCTCAGACTCTGCTGGGCCCTCTGCTCCGAGTGGTGGAATTCCTCCAGACTTGGGTCTGCAGGCACCCCCATGCCCTCATTATCTTGCCTGCCCATCAGATGTCAGGGTTCAGACCTCCAGTCACCTTGCTGGGGACTGTGTGTGTGCCTCTGCTCGCTCAGCCGCCAGCGCAGGGACGGATGCTTACTGGTGCTGGCTTCCGGAGGGCACTCAGCAGAGGCTCAGCCAGCTCCAGCAGGGAGGTCTCTCTGTGTAGCACAGAGGACCCAGGGCCGCCTTGGGCTGTTGTTCCCCCAAGTCAGAGGGCGGCACCCTCACTCTGTGTTCCTCGTGGGAACTCAGGGAGGCTTCAGAGGCTCTTAACACAGTGTGAAGGCTGACGGGAGAAAGGAGGACATGGAGCGGAGAAGGCCGACCACCCCAAAACGAGGCGGCCCCTGGCTGGGCGCGCACGGAGGCACAAATGGGGGTCAAGTGTCCCAACTACATGAAACTCCTAGGCCAGGCCGCTGTTTGCTTTCATCCTCGCAGTTGATTGTATCAACAAACAGCAGGCAATTAGCTGTGCTCACTTTCTGCACCGAGCTGTTGAGGTGGGTTTGCTCATCTTCCCCAGCCTGATCAGAAAGGAGGCTCTGGCACCGTGTTTCTGGAAAACGGATAAGAAAAGCAATGGTTGGAGTTGCTTTTCCTCTTGGGATTTTCAAATAAAATCAGAGACTAATCCCTCATCTAATACCAGATTAGTAAGGGCTGGGTTGGAACGTAGTCACACCATTTATGAACACAGTTAATATTTCTTTATAGAAGCTATACTATTTTCAGAAGTATTTCAGACAAACATCCTAAGAAGACTTTGCAGGCTCAAGATGTTTACTTTGGACCCGAATCTTATTTCTAATTAACCAAGTCTTCAACAGTCCATCAGAGAATGCAGTTACCTGCCAAATTTCACACCTAAAGGGAAAAAATATTCCCAATAAAAATGTCCTTAAAAAATCCACTCACTTTTGCCACTAAGACGCTCTCAACATGTTTAAATCAATCCCTTTCCATGAATACACAGAAAACTAATGTTCTGGATCCCCACGTCTGCCTCTGTGGGCCCCAGATTTCGGGGAGGCATTTGATGTGACATGCAGTTTTCAGCAGACTCAAAAGCAGGGTTCTGCACAGACCGAGGGGCTGGGTTCCCTGGGCTGCACACACACGTCCCCGGGGTACTGAGTGCTCTCTGGGGAAGCCTGAATGGTCATCTTGTTTTAATTCACCTTCCAGAAGCAGCTGCTTACAGAGGGCAAAACTTTCCTTGTCGCCGCTCACAAAGGGACTGGCCTCCTGGAGAGGCTATGGGTTTCCTGGCCTCAGCATCCACCCGCTTGGACTCGATCTCGAGTTATTGGGTCGGACGTTGCTTTTGCTTAGATGGAAGCTTCCAGGGGGGCTCTGAGCCCGCAGAGGTTGAGCCTTTTTCTGTGTTGTTTTCCGTTCCCCTTCCCTCCATGGTGTGGGGTACCAGGGAGACTCTTGTAGGGTATTGACTGGAAAAAAAAAGTTCACTGGATAAGTGTAACAGCATGTTTTTACTTGTAATTTCCTAAACTTTGGCTATAAAGATAATTGGATCTTTGAATTGTGGGCACCTGGCTGTGCACGTGCACACATACATACAGAGCTCTTGGGCTGTCACAGACCTGTGAGCAAAAACTTGGCCTCTTTTCTTTTGATTTAGCTTTTAGGTTGTCCTGAGAAAACAAAAGCAAAAAAACTTGTACTGGTAAGCTAAATTCTGAAGTCTGTCCCATGTGTTTTGGTGGAATTAGGCACATTTGTGAAAAAGGCATGGTATTTATTATAGGAGAGCCCAGATCTCAGCTTCACCACTTCCAAGGTATGTGACCTTGGAAAAGCTATTCTGGGCCTCTGTCTCCTAATCTGGGAAATGGTGGGACTGGAGCCGATGCTGTCAGCGGTCTACCAGTTCTTGCATCCTGGGTGACTAGATGCAGAAGGGACCCTCGGGTTCAAGACTGAATTATAGGTGTGCCTCACTGCCTCTGAGTGGAAGTTAACAACGAGAGTCAGACAAGAGGCCCATGAAGACAACTTTGTGTTTCTGAAAGATGGACTACGAATGTACTGGTTTTCTTTTGCTGACTTTTTTGGGGAAAGGATTTTTATAGTTATTTGTGTGTTTCCCTTGCAATCTTCTATCTGCCATTGAGTAATGTTATTTATTTTGGTCTGACATCTGAGAGAGCAGGTATTTATTTTGGTATTTATGTTTTACCCATTTTTAGAAGAAATTTGAAATGATTTAAACATAAAACAAAGCATAAAAACCATTAATCCAAAATAAAAGGCAACAGTGACGAGAATAAAAGTGCAGAAGCAGAGAGAAATTATATTAAAAAAATCTAGACTGAGGAAGCTGTAGCTGCTAAGCACACAACTTAGCTCTGAGCTTCCTAGCAGCCAAGGCAAAAAGCAAAACCAGTAGAATGTTGTTATCAATGTTAAATGTAGGGAAGCAGAAACCCAGGGGAAGTTGATAGTCCAAGATTGTTTCACCGGGATGAGTCCCTGAAAGTTCCTGGAATATTCTTGATCCCACTCTGAAAGGAAGATTTTTGTGAGAGTTTGGAATCTTCTGCTGAAGTTCAAATCCAAGAGGCTGAAAGTTCCAGATAGTCAAGAAATGTTAAAGTTTCCTAGCAAAAGCATTGATGGTATTTATTCCAGGAATTAAGAAGTGATGAAAAAAAAAGAAGTAAACTTTACTAAGAGAGGGTGTGTGATGAGGGAAAAAGCACAAGACCACTGGGTGAAGGCAAACAGTTCTGGATTTGAAGTGCGGCTCTGCCAATGAACTCTGTGTCATAGGGAGGGTCCCACAGTCTCTCTGGGCTTCAGTTTCCTCATCTGTAAAATTAGAGGGTTAAACTAGTCTCCTTTGAGATCTCGATGTGATGGGTTCTACTTGTGTGACTTTGATGGGTATTAGCAGGGAGCATTTTTTTTGTCCTCCCCAATCAGACCTGCTTAAGGCCCAAGCTCTACATATCATATATCCTTGAGACCTTCATACTCCCTACAATGGCTTCTTTTAATTTAACCTCTTCAAAGAAAAAAATATCTTTTCTGATCGTGTAGAATTCTTCCGACCGAAGCACGTTTGCACGGCCAAGGTGTGCGCGCAGGCCACAGGGGAAATGCGCAGTGTGGGAAAGTATGTCAGTGGCTTCTCGGGCCCAAAAGCAAGGCTGAGACTCTGCAGAGCTGTGTTTCCAAGGAGTTGTCACTGGGCAAAAAAGCATTGCCCCTTTCATTAGGGGAAAAATGGTTTCAAATACTGGCTTTTGTTTTTATGGAAAATGGTGAAAAGTTTGAGGGAAAACCACAAAACTCTTTGCTTTTATTGAAACCACAAAAATTGATTAATTTAAAAAAGAATCCCAGTTTTTGCTGAGGACTGAACTTTCTCCTTTGAAAGGCTCTACTTTACTTTTCTTTTTTTGAAATATCTCCTGAGAGCCTTATGAAAGGTTTTTCTGTCAGCCTGGCCGAGCCGAGCCCAGACATTCTGAAGCATATTCTTTGTGCCCAAACACTGCCTTTTGGGGATGTCCTCACGCTCCTATCCGTAGACACTGGCTCAACTCTTTCCGAGTCCCCAGGGGTGCGGTACCCATGAAGCTGCGGACCGTCCCCTGGGCAGCCCCTGGGCGCCCACTGCAGCCGCTGACCCTGACTTTGCTGCCTGCATGTCTCTCCGCAGTGCCACTGTCTCCCCCACAAATGGAAAGCCATGGGGCCTTGCAAGCTGACCTTATGAATCGATGGGCCCCCCACCCGGTGGCTGGCACGGGCTGCCCCTGGACAGGAGACAAGCCATCTGTCCCAGCTGAGGTCTCTTCTGCTCTGCGCACAGCGGACCCAGTGCGATCTGGGCCAGCGTACTGCTCCCTTCTCATGGCATTTAGTTTTTCTTAATAAAGGCAGCTGGGGAATTCTCCTGTGGCACGAAGAGGTAGTTGGTTTCTGGTACAAGAACAGATTTGGGTCAGACCCCACGTGCCTGCCATCTCCTCCAGCAGGTTTGTTGGCCTTCTGGGCCCCGGCTTCCCCAGTGGTCAAACGGGGACGATGACTGGCCCCCACAGATCTGTTGTGAGGGCTGAACAGAGCAGTGCTGGGCACACAGCAAGGATTTTAGAAATTACTCTTTCTATCCTCCCAGCTGAATCCAAGTCCCCCCCCTCATGTTGCAAATGAAAAGACTGTAACAGGCACAACTCAAACGAGTGTAAAGGGATGGTTATCAGCAGCCTCCCCCTGTCCTAACGCAGCGGCTGTGGTCAGCTTCCAGGGTTTACTCTAATACCACTGGTGCGGCTGACCACCCACACCACGGCGTTCTCCTGCCCCGGAGTTAGAGGGCCTTGTAAGCCGGGCCCCGTGTGAAGTGCTCTGCAGGCCTGGCTGCTCAGTGGCCCAGCTCCGGGGAGCGGTGGCCCCCTTTACAGACGGGGACCTGAGGGATGGAAAGGTGAGTCCCACCGAGGTCAACAGGCAGAAGTTGCAAGAACCTGAGCCTTGACTTTGAAACCTCTGGGCTCAGCCGAAGGGCTGTATTCCTTCTGTCTCTCTTACGTGAGTTTTAGACCAAGAAAGTTGCATTGTATAAAAGAAAAAAGCAAAAAGGAAGCCTCAGAGGGAAGCGCTGCTCTGGTCTGTGCACAGTAAGCGAGGCCAGTGGACGGTCTGGCCCTCCCTCCATCTGGGAAGGTCTCCTCCAGCCTCACACAGGTCCTGGGGACACACTGGGTGTCCCTTTCCTGCCCTGTAAAGCACATGACCTAGTGTGTGACAGCCTGGGGACTTAGTACCCCAGAGCCCAAGCCCCGACCACACTGAAGCCCTGGAAAGGCCTTGGAATTGCTTCCCTTCACTCCTTCACTTTGACCCTGAGAAGACACTCAGGGCCGATCTGCCTCCGGAAGCTCACCCCCCCACCGCTCTCTCCCGGGTCATTACTCAGAACACAGCCCTCTTGTCCCTGGGTGAGGAGAGCCTGTAATTTCATTAGCTTTCACACTGAAGGGAAATACGGTGTGATCCTGGGCTCTGGGTGGTTTGGAGCAAGTCTCCCTTCTGCTTTCTTATCTGATTATCTTTTAAGAAAACACTTCATTGTTCAGATTCAGGAATGACAAGCTTCCCACATCCAGTCCCCTCACCTCTTCATTTCCTTCATTCTTTCTGTCCTACTCAGCGTCATTTAATTATAGGAGCATGCCTCTAAGCTCCTTGCACATCTGATAATCAGATTTTCTCTTGTTTCCAACTCCGTGTCCATCGGCTCCCCACGCCCGCCCGTTCTGCCACATCTGGAGGAGTCCCTGCCACTCCACGCGCTACTGACGGCTGAACTGCTTCTAAGTCACAGCTGTCTCTGTTCCAGTCCTGGCTGCCTGACATGTTCAGCCATAAAATACTCAGATCCTAAATTCTGGTTGTCCCTCATTCCTCTCTACTCAGATGATAACTGTGGGGCAGAGGCATCACCTCCTTTCTTCCATTCTGATCTGGTCATGTTCAAATATAATTTAAAAAAGGTAAAATCACACCTCTTATGCAAATATAAAATGACCACACTAAGATGTTTTATTTAGGTCACTAATAAGCTAGTAAGACATCCGAGCCTGTTCACAGGGGAATGTGTGGATCAGGTGTGTCCTAGGTATTAGGAAGAGGGAGATGAAGAGGCACACAGTTAGTTTGTATCTAGAGGACAACAGGTGCTTGGAGCCATCTCTGTACAGGGTGAGTGAATCGCATCTCCATAGGGCAGAATGTATTTGCGTTGCTCTGTGTCCTGCGACATCAAGAGCTGTGAAATAGCCTCTGCTTGGAGACACAGGCGACGCTGGCGGGCCCTCTGGGCGTCCCCAGCACTCCAGTCAAGCATCCATTGATATTTCAGTTCAGCTGTCAATTTCATTGATTTCAATGATACCCAGTAATCCTTTTTGACTGTTTCAAAGTGTCTCACAATTTTTCTAAGCACTTATTTAAATCTATTTTGAATGTTCACGGACCATAGTTTCCACACCTCGTTTTGGGAGAAGCTCAAGAGGACGCAGTCAGGTAAAGAACAGGAGAAATCGTTAGTTCAGTGCAAATCTTCTAAAAAATGACACTTTCGTCCAGGAAGTTCTTGGCCCAAAGCCCCTCTGTGGCTCTTGCATGATGATTTCCAGGCACTCCCACTTGACATCTTAGCCTTTACCCAACCTGGCTGTGATACACATTCAAGTCTTCAACGACATGTGTTAATATAATATGAGGCAATGGCAAAAAATGAAGGTTATAAACCATATAAAACGAAGAAGACCACGAGGGAAGACCCAGATCTTCAGCATGGACGCACAATGAAGGAATAACTGGTTGGCAACCGTTGGTCCCTGGATGAAGTCAACTTGAAGTTCATTTGAAAACTGCTTGAGAATCAGAAATGCCGATGCCTCCCCAGGAACTTGTGAGTGGCACCATGTAAGAAGGTTCTGTCTGGACCAGGTGTGGGGCAGTTTTTCATTATCGTTTCTCTAGAAATGCCCTTGATGTATACAATCATGTTTACATTCATGTCTATGTCTATATAGTCTTAAACATAAACGGTATCATTTTCTACCCATACCACTTTTTCAATACTATCATTTTTGCATTGGCCATGTGCCCCAGATATTGCTAGGTACAGGTTGTATGTAATATATCTTAGGGCACTTTCTGTATCAGCACAGATATCTACTCACTCTGGCCCATGATACAAAATATCCCACTGTCTGGGTGCACTATAATTTTTTTTTAGGGCTATTGTAAGGATTTTTTTTATTAAGGTATCATTGATATACACTCTTATGAAGACTTCACATGAAAAACAATGTGGTTACTGCATTCACCCATATTATCGTGTTTCCCTCCCATACCCCACTGCAGTCACTGTCCATCAGTGTAGTAAGATGCCATGGAGTCACTACTTGTCTTCTCTGAGCTACACTGTTTTCCCTGTGACCCCACACACACCATGTGCACCAATCATGATACCCCTCAATCCCCTTCTCCCGCCCTCCCCACCCCTCCCCTTTGGTAACCGCCAGTCCCTTCTTGTAGTCTCTGAGTCTGCTGCTATTTTGTTCCTTCAGTTTTACTTCATTGTTATACTCCATAAATGAGTGAAATCATTTGGCACTTGTCTTTCTCCGCCTGGCTTATTTCACTGAGCATAATATCCTCCAGCTCCATCCATGTTGTTGCAAATGGTAGGATTTGTTTTCTTCTTATGGCTGAATAATATTCCATTGTGTGTATGTACCACGTCTTCTTTATCCATTCATCTACTGATGGACATGCAGGTTGCTTCCTTATCTTGGCTACTGTAAACAGTGCTGCGATAAACATAGGGGCGGGAGCACCACTAAAAATTCTGGTTAACTTTCTTACTCCATGATTTCTCCCAGAGCCATATGAATTCAGTATCATTCCTTAAAAATATCTAACCCACTTCTACTAATTTGTCTTTCCATCCAGTGTAATTACATTCAAAATACAGGGGCGGACCAAGCAGAGGAGCCCACCAGTGTGGGTGTGGCCGTGTCCCTGCCGACGGGAGAGGACAGTCCTGCCTGTCTGACATGCCTGTCCCATCCATGGACCTCAGCCATCCTGTAAGGCCCAGTTCATTTTTGATCTTCCATAGGAAGCCATCCTCAATGACAGTTACTGAAGTGTAATTTTCAAAAAGTTAAAACTGTGTCAGGCACCTGATGACCAGCTCGTCAGTTTGGAGACTGTGGGAAGGGACGTGCTGGGCAGCCGCTTGTCTGCATAGTGTGCCCCTGGCACGGGGTCCCTCTTTCCACCCGCCCTCTTTTCCCCTCTTCTGTCCGACAGAGCTGTGCTCCGAGACATGCAGCAGGCACTGAGGCTTCAGCAGTGGGCAGCAGTCTCTGTTGGGGCTTCAGAGTCCAGTGGAGCATGAAGCCCACGTGTTAACGAAGCAGTGCAGTTGGAGGTCCGTGTGCTAAGGGAGGAGCATGGCATGCTTGCTGCGAGGGGGCATACCAGGGCTTTTGAGGGGGCCTTTGTCAGGGAGCTTCAGTAGGAGGCTCAAGAGGGTGAGCAGGGCAGGGTGGACGCCTGGCCACGTGGCAGAAGGGAGCCAGTGAGGGTGATGGGCAGGCCCAGCTCATGCTGGCCCTGGCAGCCTGGGTCCCAAGTGCACACTTGATGGGACATTCAGTGGGAACATAGTTAACAGCGGCCTAGTCTGTCTGGGCTGCATCTGCAGGGCGTCTCGTAGGAGGCGATAGTCCATAGTGGTGAAAAGTGGGGACTCTGGGAGTCCAACACGGGTTCAGAACTGGCTGCGTCTCCTGCTGGCTGTGAGGGGGCACTGGGGCTCCGCCTCTCTGTGCCTTTGCTTCCTCACCAATAAAATGGACAAGATAACAGTTCCTCCCACACTGGGATGTGTGGGTAACCAAGTCCACCCCTGCTACGTGCCTGGAGCGGCTTCTGACCTACAGCATCTGTTGTCACACAGCTTTGCTCTGAAGCCCTTAACAAACTGGACTTAAAGTTGTGCTTTAACAGGCAAGGTGAAAGGGGGAGTCACTGATTTATCATCGGCATTGGCCCAGTGCCCTCCTTCTCCCTGGTGCTGTGGTTGAGGCCTGCCGGCAGGGGCAGCCTGTCCTGCAGTCTGCATTCACTGCGGCATAGGGAGGGGATGTTAGTCATCTCGTGGGGATGTGGATAAATATAAGATACATATTTTTCTCCATGCTGGTGAGTTTCCCAGGCTGAGAGTGGGAAAGCCAGAGGCGGGCGCCCCTCCTCACCAACCCAGTCAGCGTTGCCCTCCCACCTGGGGCCTTTGCCCGGCCTCTGTCCTCTGCCTCTGCACTTTCTGCACCATTTGTCTGGTTAACTTCCACACTGTTTTGATTTTAACTCACATATCACTTTAGATCCCAGGTCAGCTTCCCCCACCGCCACTCCTACCCCACATTACAAGCTCTCTTTGCATCAAGACCCTTCTCTCGTGGTGCTTCCGGAGGCTGGAAGCCCATTGGCGTGCTCATTAAGTGCCTGTCTGTCTCCCCCTGGGGATCAGTGATGCCATGAGGGCGGCCAGGTCTCTGTGGCTCCTCCTGGGGTGCCCCCAGCCCGCACTGTCTGTGTCTGGTACACAGTAGTGCTCAATGTGTATTTGCTGACCGGCTGGATATGCGAATGGTTTCTGGGGGGAAAAAAAAAGCAGGGTGGTGACTTTTTTTGTGGCCTCCTGGATGTGATTACTTGGGTCAGAGAAGGGGCATTTCACCACAGGTTGGCCGATCAAATTCTCTGCCATAGAAATTTGGGATTTGGAGACACTACTCTTTGGGGATGACTTGAAGAGTCCGTGCATCACTTGGGGGCGTTCATATTCCACTGTGTGCACAGAAGACTAGAGAGATTGGGGCTGGAGTCAGGGAGAGGCAGTGACCCCACACAAAATTATGGGGAGCATATGTGACTAATCCAGCTGGGGGTGCAGAGAGAGGCAGACAGAGACTGGGAATGTCTGTCCTGATTTCCAAAAGCCTTTTATTCCTGGTTCCAGCCCTCTGAGTCCCGAGTGTTTCACTAACTACCTATGTCATCTTACAACAAATCCCTCTCTTCAGTGCAAGCTGATTCAGGTAAGTTTCTGCCCCCTGCTATTCCCAGGCACTTTATGAAGACCTGCTTGCTCCCCAAAGCCAGATCGTCAGGCCGCAGGCACAAAGGAGGCCATAAACCCAGGCAGCCTCACACCTAGGATGTAGGCTGAGCCTCCTTCAGTCTCAGAGTGAAGTTCCTCTTTCCCCTCCCACTGCACAGCGGCCAGCAATGAAAGGGGCAGCTTTCTCCCTGAAACACATGCCCTGGGCTCCACAAGGGGATTTGCAGAACTCCATAAAGAGTCCTACCAGCTCAAATGGGCAGGGTCTTGACACACATTCCACCCAGGAGTGGGAGGGGCTCCTCGGGGCAGGGCAGACCTCCTTGAGTGACCCACCAGGGCCAGGACGCCAGGCCGGCCCCGTGAGCTTTTATTGGCCCTGACTTTCCATTTGGACCTGCACGACCACTTCAAGCTTCCCTCCAGGCTGGTGCTGGCTCTGCCTCAACATTGACACCTTATAAAGCACCACTGTGACCCAACTGGGGCTCTTATGTGAGGTGGTGCACAGCCCCTGGGAACAGAGAGTAAATAACTCAGCAGTGTTGCCTCGCACTTTCCCAGCTTTCGTTCAGTCGCAGAAGAAATAAAGCAACTAACCTAATGACATTCTTTAATCTTCTGCACCAGTGGCTTTCTTTATAAGGTGTTATGCAGAGTCCGTGTAAATCCAGACTCTGCAGTGGGGTCAGTGTTTCTCAACAGGTGCTGCGTGGGTTTCGGGTAAGGTGTGCCCATCCCCAATCCTCAACGTCCTGAACAAATACAGAAGCAGGAGCTTATTTCCCAGCACAGCTCTCACTGATAAGCCACGGAGCTGCTCATGGCCAGCTGCCAGGACCCTCCCCCACACCCTGTTCTCACTCCAGCGTGATGGAAATTAAGTGAAAATGGGGATTTATTGAAATGACGAAGCCCGAGCCACGGAGCAGCGGGAGTGGGCCTGGGTCTCTGTGTCAGCTCAACGAGGGAAGCATGAGAAATGTCTGGTGCTCTCAACCCATTTCTCTCTGCAGGCCACTCGTTTGTCTCACTCTCCAAAACAGCGTCCTCCACGTGGGGCAGAAGTGACGGCATCTGAACCATTCATCTCTTGGCCACACAGGAGAGGGACTGTTCCTGCTCCCTCTCCCGGTCACTGTGAGAAATCTCAGGGAAGCACTCTGCTTGGGTCATAGGTTCTCCCCTGGGCCAATCAGCTGTGACCGTGGAGGCGGAATCAGGGAAGGGTATGGCTGCCCCATTAAAAGGAGGAGTCAGAGAGGAGAGACAGGTGACTTATATAGGGAGCAAGGCTCCGGCCTAGACGAAACAAGGAACGGGTGGGTGACAAGACTAGAGACTCCGTGCCCCTAATCATGGTCCTGCTACTACCCGGTTGCTGGGCCCTTGAGGGAGACTGGAGCCCGGAGCACCTCGGCTGGCCCCCAGCTGCTCAGGGACCCCAGTGTCACCCTGGCAATGAGGGCAGGAACGAAGGATCCAGGGTGGTAAAGAACTTGTCCACACCCTCATCTCGGCCTTCCTGGACCCCATTACTGTCCAGCCTCCAGGCCAAAGGGTTATCCAAGCTTGGGTTCCCGGGATTCTTATCTGTGAAAGGGTCCAAGGGCTTATAAGGCTTCCTATTGGCCTAATCTTTTTGTCATCAGGTTCTGATGTTTGAGTGACCTTGGTGTCCGCTGCACCCCGTGTGTGATCTGGGATATACACACGCCTTTATCCTTATCTGCAGTGCTAAAATCTTAAAAGATCAGAGCATGAAAACATTTTCCTAAGCTTGCCGTGAACTGGTTGGGTAGCAAAACTTGACCCGAACTGATGTGAGTCTGTTTAGGTCTTTGTTTATCCCATTTAGTGAGGGAACGTTCATATGTTTTGCTGTAGAAGTATTAACATATTGCAGCCGGAGTGTTAAGATGAAACATGTGTACCTCATTGCCTTTCTAAAATCCCCAAATCTCTGAACTCTGAAATATATCTGGCCCCAGAGATTTCAGATAAGGGGCTGTGGACCAGTGACAGTCCCGCACTCTCGGCATAGTGCTTGAAACATTGCATGGGGGTAAAAATCGACCAGTTCTCCACTAAATGCTGTAAGACAGAGAAAGCCCAGAACAGAATGTTTGGAGCAAAGTAATCCTCCCATCAGTGTCAGCTCTTAGCATGCCGTGCTTTAGGTGCCAGGTCCTCGCAGCACTGCTCTGGGGCTGGCCTCGCCACCACCTAGCTGAGACTGGGAGGGGAAGTAAGGTGCTGCCTGAGGTCACAAAGCTCAGAACCCACCATGGTTGACTGATTCCGGAGCAAAACCCTTCTCATTACCATGCTGCCGGCTGTGCAAGGCCCCGGGGTGTGCGGATCCATCACATGACCATGAGCTTCATGCCTACCCTCTTCAAAGGTCAGGGACTAGAAATTAGCATTTAACGGGCTAGCACGGTTCTCAGCAGTTAATATGTGTCACCTAATCCAGTTCTTGCTGCAGCCCTGGAAAGTGAGTGATCTTATCCCCATGTTAAAGCAAAGAAACTGAGGCACAGAGTGGGGAGGTGACTTGTCCTAGGTCACACAGCTAGACAGTGAGGAAGCCTTGAGTAGGGTCTTCAGTCTGCTGCGGGTCTGTGAGCACATCCCTGTTGTTGAGCTGCTTCAGAGCGTGGAGTAAAACCCCCTGTCTAAACGAGCCCTTCTGTCCATAGCTCCCTTCGGTGTTGCGGTCTCCACAGCCCTGCGGGGTGAGCACGGTGGGAGGCATTGTTCTGTGTAATGGTGGCTCAGGCAGGCTGAGTGACTGGCAGAAGGCACGCTGCCGAGTGTGGGGTGCTGCCTTCTCCTTGCCCTTCTGGAGGCCGTGTGGTCAAGTTTAAGGGAGCCGGAAGCAAGAACTAAGGCTGATGGAAGCGTCCTTTGATCACAGTGACCGTGTGCACCTGCTGCCTCAGCCTCTGCTCGGTGGAGAGAGGCTGGTTTCATGCTGAAAGGAGCATGGGTGTGATGTCTAACACATTACCACAGCAAACCAGGGGTTTATCCGCACTGGGTGTCAATACAGCCACCCGCAAAATGAGAGACAAGAGACTCCTGGCAGAAGAGCATGTGATTGCTCATAAGCAGTCTTGCCAAAACATCAAACCTGAATATGAGCAGGCCTCCTGATCTCACCACCGATTTACAAGAAACACAAAGGACAGTAGAACAGGTTGAGTGACGCCATGGGGATGCACCCAGGCAGCCCAGACTGTGGGGAACCCGTGGACAAGTGATGCAAGTTCTTCAATCAGTCTCTCCCTCTCAGCCGTTCTCTTTCTCTCTCCACACAAATGTGCACACTCAGGGCCAGCACTTGGAGGTTCTATGCCGCGGCTTCCCTGAGAACAGGATCATCCACTTTATACACACACACACACGTATATCTACATATGTCTCTATAGACATATATAGACATATACACACAAGCATACGTATTTATGCATGCATATTTGTGTATGTTTATACATACCTACATGTGTGTATATGTAGAGAGAACAAATATTCTGTAATAAAAAGACTTAAAAGTCATATCAAACAGTTGTAACTTTTGGTCTTATTTGGATATGGATTCAAACAAACTGTTAAAAAAGTGATTTATAATATTACAAGAAATTGGAAATGGGAACCCGAGTTTGATGACATTAGTTGTGTTTTGGGTGGATGACAGTGCTGGCATCTGGGTGGATAGAGGAAAGAGGAAACGTCATTGCACAGGAGTTCATCATCTCTGAAGCTGGATGCTAGATGTTGGGTACATCAGGGTTAATTGTGTGTTATTTATATTTTTTGCATATGTTAGAGTTTTTCTACAACAGCCCATAAAGGAAAAATATGGTTACTAGCTGAAAGCAATATCACCTAGAAACAATCCAGCAATATAAGCGTCAAAACATCAAAGTTGTTTGTTCTTCCAACTTGTTCCCTATGTGGGTAACCACTGGCTGAGAATCGATGGATATTCTTCTAGACATTCCAACATCTATATAAGCAATCACATATATTTATACTTTTTTACACAAATGGGATTATGGTATACATACAGGTCTGCAACCTGCCTTTTTCACTCAACAGTACATGATGGCCAATTTTTCATATCATCACTGCATTTCTTTCTGTTTTGCCTTAAAAACTCTATTGATTTTCTCCCTGATCATGTAAGCAATATGTGCATTTTGAAGGAGATTGGAAAATACAGAAAAATGGGAGAAGAAAGTAAGCATCAACCGTATTTCTATACTTTGTCTCCATTGCTGTTTATCTAGATTGTTTCCCAGTTCTTGCTAGGGAACATCCCTGTGTATAAATCTTTATCCATACTTTGCTCATTCCCTTAGGCGATATTTGGCCAGCAGGAGTTACAGAGTAAAACTTTTTGGTTAATTTTAGGATTCTCGCACTGTGCCATCAAAACAAATATGAGAATGTGTGTATGAATTCCGAGCACCATAAGCAACATGTGGAGGTCCTGTCTCTGTACATCTAATCCAGACCATTAAAGAACTATCTTTTTCTCTATTGGCTCATATGCAGGAACAAGTTAGATCGTGCTCTTTCATGTTTTCTCCTTTTGGTTTGTGGTGCTCAGGGTTATGGATTAATTACTAATGTGGTTGACAACACAGACCCTGGTTGGGAAGACGAGTCTTACCGTGGGAGATTAGATTAGATACAGGAATATAGGTTATATGAAAGGCGCCAAATGAAGATGTGACAGGTGAGGAGGAGGGCGAGTTCCCGAGGGCTTCCTGGCAGAGGTGGTGATGGAGCAGAGCCTTGAAGGGTGAGCACAGAGTAGCGGGAGAAGGGGGCCGGGTGGGAACACGAGGGATGGTGGGGCCGAGGGTGCTTCTCTCTCCGTCTGTGGCCTGCGATGACTTTCAAGGGCCTCCATCACCATGGTGGGGCCTCAGGAAGAGAGCTGGGCAGGGAAGGAACTGCCGTGCAGCCGAATGAAGAGCCTTGGCCCTTTGGTGGGATGAATTCAGTCTCGCTGGGCAATTTTGTTTTGAATAATTAACTCACAAAGTTGGGGAGATTTCATAACAAAGGCAGAAAAATATGGAAAAGCACTTTCCAGCGGGGAAAAAACGAGAACTTTTCCCCCAGTTTCATTAACACCAACAGTAATAAAGCTCATAAACGTTATACAACTTCTCTGTTTCTCAGTGGAAGTTTGCGGGGTGAGTGTGTGGGACATGGAGAGGGGCCAGTGAGCAGACTGCAGGGTGGCCCTGCCACTCAGGCCAGGTCGGGGCCCAGGAGCACGGTGCCGCCTCGAGACGTCTGCCAGCAGCTAAATACGCCCATGGGGCTGGTCTCGTGGTGGGGCAGCTCTCCCAGGAGAAGGTGTTCAGCAGGGGGCAGCAGGGGCGCCGGAGAGGCAGGGAGGCTGCGTCTGGCCACTGCGGGGAACCTGCGCTCTGATGGCACAGGGGTCAGGATGCCCTGGTGGGCAGAATGGGCAGACTGATGAGGTCACGAGCTGAAATCAGGAGACATGCAGATGCTCTCCGGAGATCAGTGTGGGCGGTGGCCTGACAGTGAGGGCCCTTGTGTTACGCCCAAGCCAGTAGGTTCGCCTGTGAATTAGGATGCTTTGGGGCTCAGAGGACCAGTCCAGCTGGTCTCCAGTAGTTAGTGTTTTGGACAAATTCCTTAGTCTCTCTGAGTCTGTAAAGTGGGTATAATAATGCCCGAGTCACAGTGATGGCAAGACAGTAGAGGAACGTAGGTCAGGCGCCCTCTGCTCGTCACTGCTGTGTGACCACCATCCCGGCAGAGGGGCTGTTGCTCAGTCTCGGGGCTCCGTGAGCCGGCCGGCGTGAGCTGGTGGTTCTCCCAGTGTCTCGCTGGGACGGGTGGCCGCTGGGGCTGGGGCCCACGGGCAGCGTGGCCTCTCTCATTGAGCAGGGTAGCCTGCTCTCTTCCTGCAGGAGGCTCAGGCCTCCAAGGGCCAGGTCTTCCTAATACCTGGGCTCCGACAGCCCGATGTCACCTCCTCCAGGGTGTCCGCCAAGAGGTCACAGGCCCAGTCGGGTCACGGGAAGGGGGCACCAGCCTCAACCGTGGTGGGCAGGGCCGGGGGGAGTTGTTTGGGAGGCCTGTCAGGGCTGCGCCACGACTGAGGCCCCACGAGCCTGCCTGTGGCCCCTGCCGCACCCTCCGGACACCTCTCCCTGACCTCCTTGTCACCCAGCCACCGAAGAGTCACACTGGCGTAATGGGGCTCTTGAGACTGGTTCCGGGGCATTTTTATCTGCTGGGCCAGGCTTGCCCATCGCTAAATATTTTGAATAATACTCTGTTGGACACTCTCTCCTTCTCTAAATGTTCAGTAAGTGGGAACTCCTTTCCTTATTACTAGTGCTGTTTTGGTGTTATTTTAAGACAAGGGGTGGGGGCAGTGTCCAGAGATTGTTTCTGTGAGGAAAGTGGCTGTGCTGGCCGTCTGTGCAGGTCTGCGTGATTCAGCTTTCCTTTTGGGAAAAGCCCTAGCAGGCAAGCAAGAAAACCAACGTTTCCTACTTGACTTTGTACTTGGGCAGGGTGATCAGGGCCTCCCACTGCAAAGTGAGAGTGGGCAGGATGGCATCAACGAGAAGGGACTCTGTCCTGGTGGCAGCCCCCTGCTTTCTCCCGCCTTGATGGCATGTCCCTGGGCAGCTGCATGCTGCCCCAGACCTGGGCCTCGCCCCGGCTCCCAGCCCGTTTCCTGAGCTCGCTGACAGAGCTGTCTGCACAGCTCTTGGGCGCACATTCCAGGCAGTCTTGACTGTGAGGCGTTTCTCCAGGCCTGACTTCAACAAACACAGACAGCCCACCACAGTCTGACCAGCTCTCAACGTGGGGCTGGCACCGCACGCCTTGGCGGTGAGGAGCTGAGTCCCTGTGGCCAGGGCAGCAGATGTGGGCCTTCCAAGCAGTGTCAGCCCCATTGGCAGGAGGAGGCCGCCTGGGGGGCAGTCGGCCCACCAGGGGTTGCAGGCCTTGGGGCTGAGAGCAGAGCCAAGCCGTCGGGGCCTGTGACCTCTGCGAGTGCAGAGCGGGGTCCCTCCTCCCTGGCTGGGGGGAAGTCATGCTGTTGGGGGAGCTCATTGGAATGTCGCAATGCGCTCTGTGATTCCCATGGCCGGGGCCCAAAAGCAACCTCTGGGCAGATGGGAAACCCTGCCTTTTTGTATGAACTTGAAAATCTGCCTTTTTGTATGAACATGAAAATTCTTTGAAGACTGCTCATCTCTGTGTCCTGTTTGGAAAGTAGGAGGCTTGAGAAAAGGGAAGCCGCCTGTTCCATTAAAGCGTCAGGTCTGGGGTAGAGAAGCATGGAATCTGACTTTCCTTGGAAGTCCACAAGAATTAAACCTGCTTAGAGAATGTTTCCTATGGAGAATGGCTGATGCCTGCAATATGTTCCCAAAGGTCTCATTTTGGGAGATTTTTATAAAGAAAATAACCTCATAGTTTGGGGAAGACAGTCATGTGTTGTTCTTAGTGGGACTTTACATCATTTGCTTAATCCAAGTCCGCTACCCCCGCCCATGGCAGACCTTGCTGAGTCGTCTCAGAGCGCCAGCCCACTGGCTTTAGATTCAGCTTCAGAATCCTTCTTAGCGCAGTTCTCCAGGGCTAGTCAGTGAACCTGGGTGGGAACCCTTTGGCCATCTCTGGGTTCCATGATCCCACACTCATTTCAATTTGCAAAGGAACATTTCAGGCATCACGATGCCCTCTGACAACACCTGTCTGAGGAGTGTTACGCCATCCACCCAGCCTCATGCCACACCCCTTGTCTCTGTTTTACCCATGAGAAGACTTGCAAACGGCTCATCCAGAGTCTCTCTGAGTGTGATTCTGGGACGGGGAACCGGGTGCCCCCCATTCTCCTGCGGGGTCCTGTCCTGATAACAACACTATCTCTAGTCTACACTGCAGTTGTCTTGTAAGTATGTCAGAGGTAATTAATTTTTGGTTTTAACGGTATTTTATTGGCTTTAATTTATTGTAAAACAAATTAACTGGCTTTAAGGCATTGAATTAATTTATTGTAAAATAACAGTATGTTCCTGGTTTTAATTGATTGGCTTCCTTAACGTTTGTGTTACCCACCCATAGTTAGGACCTCAGGTGTGCAGCGGAAGGACATTCGGTGAGATCTCCTGTCTCCCTCATTTCCAGCCCCCTGTCGTTGGTCTGCATCCTATTCCGGAGTGATCTATCGTGACTGGTGCTCTCAGGCAGATGGTCGCCTCCCGGGCCTCAGTATCGGGCGGTCGACTCAGAGATGTGGTAACAGGAGAGTTCGGGTGCAGCTGAAACCACAGAGCCTTTTGCTGTTGCTCATTTTGTTTTGTGGGATTTAAAGAAATGACAAAAAGTATTGATGTGCTATCTCAGTAGCTCCAAGAATCAGTGCAAAATGTAGGAAAAAAGTTGATTTGTATGATGCTTGTTCCAGAGGTTCTCCAGATGTGGGCACATCTCCAGCCAGGGATATGCATCAGTGAAGTGATCCTGCATTTGAGCCTTGGCAAGCCAAACACAAGTGCGGTGTTGTAGCTGCCCGTGAAGTACACCATAGTGAGTGACCGAAGGGCTGCCACCCCCGCACCGTCAAGCCTTACTTCTCCTGCGGAGAATGCGGAGCATTGGGGAGATCTGTAGGCTTGGACTCAGGCAGACCCAGGTTCAAATCTCACTTTTTCCATGGAGCAGCAGGGTGGCCTTGGAAACACTGACCTCTCTGGGCCTTGGGCTTCAGGTTTGTGCAATGGAATGATGGGAGGGTTAAGGAGATAACAGCTCCAAAAATGTCCAGCAGAGTGCAGGTCAGATGTCAGTAAAGCTGGCCTAAGTAAGGGTGGTGGGGTGCTACAGATAGGCAGAACTCCAGTGGGAAAGCAAGTTTTCCTTATACATGGTGACCCCCTGTCCGCACCTGAGCTGAGAAGGTGTTAAAATGCTGGAAGCACCTTGAGAACTAGGCTGTTTCCATGAGAAACCACATGTTACGAATGGTGAGCAGCAGTTCTGTTTCTCACTGTTTCTTCAAAGGGAAGTAGAAGTGGTTCTTGTCCAAGGAGGGCTACTGTCTTCGTCTGCTGATGGGCGCTTCAGGGCTGTGAAGTTTTACCTATAAATGGATGCTGTCAGTTTTATCTGTAAAATGTACAGAGTGGTTTTGTTTTGGCTGAATTCCTGCTCTGGTTAAAAACAATAGCTATGGAGTCCAAATACATCAGGTTGGAACCGCCTCTGCTCCTGGTGCAGTGTAGGACCTTGGGCAGGGCACCTCCCCAGCGTCAGCCTCAGTTTCCTTATCTGTAAAATAGGGATAAAAATACCTCCCTCAGAAGGTTGCATTGAGGATCACGTGGATGCCCGCCGTGCTGAGGGAGGGAAAGCGTCATAGCAGATGTTCGCTTGCTTTGCCCATCTCCAACTGAGCGTTTCCGTGAAGGGGAAAAGGGGAAGTAATGTTTTGATGAAATTTGAGCAAAACTTGAAATTTGGATGTGACCCTCATTGGGGAGCAAGCTCTTTGAAGCATTGATATACCCTGGAGGAGAAATTTCCAGTTTTTGAATGCAGCTGAAGAGAAAGAGGAGGGGGTGTTCTGAGTGGATCAATGAGAGTAGAAACTAGTATTTGCTGAGAATTTCTAGAAGCACTTCATTTGCATCACCTCACCATATCCTGACAGCAGCTGTATGAGGTATGACTCCAGGGACCACACTCCTGGCCTCCCTGCTTTGCTGGCGGCTGGCTTTGCAGGGACACTATCCAAAGGGCACTTGTTTGGATGCGGCTGAGGATGGAGGCTAGGGCCACTATGTATAGTTGCTCAGGTTATGCACTGCACAACCCCAGGAGCTCTGTTCACATCACAAATATTACAGATATGGGCGCTTATTATGACACTTCCCAGCAGATGGTAGCAAAGTAACTGGTTCCAACAAAAGGTATGTTATGACCATTTTCTGACACAGTGAAGAAAGGGCACCTTTTCTAATTCCCACTGAAGTTCTCTATGGGTTATTAGTGGCACAGGTATTAGATGGAGTCGCTGCCTGCTTTGTGGGGAGGCATGGGGAAGCTGGGCTTGTTCTATGTGCTCTACATCTGGTAGCCAAGTGCCTACAGCCCAGGATGACTGTTGGCGGGCATCCACAAGAGGCAGGAAGCATGGTGGTTAGGAGTAGGGATCAGAGCCAGTTGTGAAAGGCCTGGGTTCCGAATTCCAGCTCTGCCACCTATAAGCTGTGTGTCTTTGGGGTACTTGCTTAACTTCTCTGTGCCTCAGGTTCCATATCTAGAAAACAGTAACTATGGCAGTGCTTATCTCCGGGGTTCTCGTGAGTCTTGAACAAGTCAATATGTGTAAAGCACCTAGAACAGTATGTGGCCTGCATTAGGGTCAGCTGGTTTTATTAAAGTGGCCAAAGGCCTTTCTCACGGAGGGTGGTCTCGAGAAGGCGAGCTGACCCCAGTTTTCAGAGCTGTCTGTCACTCGGCTGCATACGATCACTTGTAAATTCCTGCATTTTCATGGAGGAGGCGGCCTTACAACTGGGGCAACCTTCAGGAAGGAGACCAAGATATTTAGTTCATGCCCCTCGTTCAAAAGAGGACTGATTCAGTGCAATCCGGGCCCCCCTCTCACTGCCTGACAGCAATGACTGCTTGTTTTTACTACCTAGATCTTGCTGCAATTTTGTAGATGGAATTTCATAAAGGGTTTTATATATTCTGTCATGATCATTAAGTTGGCAGTATTTAAAAATAGATGTGTAAAAGATACACAGCACAGGCTATAAAACACCCTCAACCAGCAGTAAAGTGGAACGGATCCATTCATTTGGGCTTCAGCTGAGTTTACCTTGTATTTTATTTTTTTTTAATATCCAAAGAACTGTAGAAATAGGTTATTGAGTAGGAAGTTGGCCAGGCCAGGGTTCTGTGGCCAGGCGGGCACTTGTGAGCGCTGGCAAAGCCTTTGGAATTTGATCCTGATTGAAATGTAGTCATTTTTCCACCTGTGAAAACAGTTTTCTCCAGGGGTGGGGAGAGGGCTTGCTCATTCCTGCCTTCTCCATTAGGCTCAACGCCCTCATGTCGATGCATATGTGATGGAGCCCTTGGAAAATGTTCAATCTGTTGGCTTGAGTTTCTGAACTTAAAAAAATTGTTTGCCCTGGTATTTCCTATCAGTCTGTGATGAAACGAGCCACGTGAACTTGAACTCAACATCTCAGGGTTGTGCAGAACCCCCGGGACCTAGCAGGTCTTAAACCCTGTGAAATGTATGGATGAATGTATTCTGGTCAGTGCGTGAAGAGGGTGGACCTCATGGTGGCAGGATGAAGACACTCGGTGGGGAACTCAGCATGACAGGCCCGAGCCAGGACCTGGAGGCAGAGCAGCGGACATGAACATGGGCTGGCCTGGCTGCAGACCCGTGATTTACCGGCTGTGGGACGAGGAGCAGGCGATCGACCTCTCTGAGCCTCAGCTTTCTCATCTACAAAATGGGAAGAGTGATCTCCCCTGATGGTTTTCATAAGAACTAAATGAGCCAATGCAGATAGAACGTGTAAGAGATGAAATGTATGCAGTCATGGCTCAGTGCGTTAGCCGTTGGCAGTGAGGGGGACGGCGGGGGTGGTGGGGATGATGACAAGTGCCCCTTGTTCAGCTGAATGGGTGACCGCCTTCTGGGATGCTACGAAGGGCCGTAGCTGCTCCCGGATGTTTTCCCTGCCCTGAAGTCCCACTGCTGTTGAGCTGGTCGCTGGGATTCAGCCATGCACCCTCTCCAGCATCCCCAGATTCATCAGCTTTTCCTTTATGGTTTGTGTCTCTACCTCTTGTTTAAGAAATCCTCGAAATTCATAAGACTATTCTCCTGTGTTTTCTTCCAGATGTTTTAATATTTTACTTTTCATATGTAGCTATTTAAATGCATCAGGAGTTTACTTCACCTATAAGGTGAAGTTGGGATTTAATTTTTGTTACTTTGAAATGGAATTCGTATGTTGCCACATCTCCAAGAAGTCCTCTAACCCTTTTTGGTTGGTCAGGATGATTTTCAGAGGATTTGAGCTCTCTCTGTTCTCTGGGAGATGAACTTGGCAGTGTGGTGAGTTAGGAAATTATTGTTTGGTTTTCAACTAAGGGAGTCTTCAGAGTCAGGTCGTCAGTCAAGCCCACTGTTAGGGTATTCATCTATCCATCCATTCGTTGCAAGCTGCTTTTGAGTCAATATGTTTCTTCAGTCTGAATACTCATGTCCTTGACATGGGTCATTTTAGGTGTTATTTTACGTAAAAGTACTCCTCTCTCATTCTCTATTTTCTTCTTTAGGAGTATTATTAAATATCTTTTGAAGCTTCTCATTCTATCTTCCAAATCTCTCAACTCTCCTCCCTGCTTCTTAATTTCTGTGTTTTGCAGTCTATGTGATCTTTTAGCTCTATCTTCTAATTCACTGATTTTCTTCTTCACTGGGTCTAACCTACTTGGCCTACAGAATAGGGATGGTTATATGTAGGTCGATAATATGATGCATAAATGGAAAAATCCAGTGTAAACATGAGTGTGGAGTCAGACATGACTAGGAGAGAGAAGGCAGCCGTGCCCCGTTGCCAGAGTCCCGGAGATAAGGTCAGGTGAGCGTGCCCTGCCAGACATGTGGTGGAACCTAGCCGGTTTATTTGGTTGGCCTCTGGTTACCCTGGTGTTTTCCAGAATTGTGTGATGGTTGATTTAATGTTAATATCCAGATGTATGTTTTTTTATTTATAGTTCTTTGGGATTTTCATGGGAAATTTTAAACTGGGGTGGCTCAGAACACTTTTGTGTTTTGAATAGTGGGCTGTTCTTGGAGAACGTATTGATAAAGGCACCTGCCTTGGGTTTCAGACTGTGGAGCACCAACCTCAGAGGTGTTCTGGGGCCAAGGGTCGCTGTTCAGCGCATGCTTGGGCTCTGAGGCCTTCAACGCGGCTCCGGCTCAGGGAAGAGCTAGGACTTCCTTAGGGTCTGATGTGTGACCTGTTTAGCTCTCCTTCTCTGAGCCTCAGTTTCTGTATCTGTAGCATGCGGAGGCTCATAGAGATTTACCTATCTTCCAGGAGTATACGGAGAATCACATGACATGACAGATAGGAATGTACTTTGCAAACTGTAAAGTGTCTTGGCTGCTTGTAAGTCATGTGTAGATGAGCTCGGGGCCAACTTCTCTATCCGATGCTGGCTCCAAACTCCAAATGGCCAGTGGAGGGGAGCCTTGCTTGTCAGTGGGCTCTGAAACCCCTTTAAGGGGTCTGTGTACTCTGTAAGTCACAATTCGGCCATTGTTAGGCATTGGTGTGATAAGCCCTCTTTCTTTCTGGGCTCATCACATAGGCTGTGATTCTGTGATGACGTGCAAAAACTTGAGGTGACATCATGTTGGGGGGTGTGGGAAAGATGCCTTGTAAGTTACAGAATCAGTGTTTCAGCTCCGTGTTGAGGAACTGTCATGAGAGTGGCTTCCACTTGCTGAGTACTGCACACATTGAGGTACTGGTCACTTTACTATGAAGTGAAAGGTAGGCGCCATGATTTCTCTTTTGCAGACGACGGACTTGTGGCTTGGAAATGTCGCTGTAAGGGGACGTTCCCTCGGTCACAAGGTTTGAATGTGGCAGAGCTGGACATGGGAATGATGCTTTCTGACCCCCAAATCCATGTTCTCTTTAGAACATCTGCTTGTTCACATCTGGGTTTTGTTTTCAGCCAACTGAATAATCAACTAGCCAACCAACTAATGAACAATTTCCCACCCAAATAACATTCAAGAAATAATTAGTGAGCCAACAAACCAGCCAGCTAACCAGCTAATCCACAACCCACCAACCAACCAGCTAACCGGCTAATCCACAACCCACCAGCCAACCAGCTAACCAGCTAATCTACAACCCACCAACCAACAGCTAACCAGCTAATCCACAACCCACCAACCAACCAGCTAACCAGCTAATCCACAACGCATCAACGGACAGCTAACCAGCTAATCCACAACTCACCAACTAACCAGCTAACCAGCTAATCCACAACCCACCAACCAGCCAGCCAACCAGCTAACCCGCTAATCTACAACCAGCCAGCGAATCCACGATCAGCCGTGGGCATTGCTGTCGGTCACTGGTGGGCACTGAGCCTGGGGGCGGACGCGTTGTCTCCTCGAGGATGTCCTTGAGCGTGTGGGAAGTGGGGGGCCCTGTGCTGTGCCCGTGGCGAGGCTGCCATGCAGGGTGGAGCTTCTCCAGGGTGGGGCGGGCCCTGGTGCCCCTGCATCCCTGTCCCAGCACAGGAGCCACGTGTCACTGGCTGGGATGGAGGCATGCTCAGTCATGTCGTGCACACACACACACACACACACACACACACACACACGCGCGCGCAGGATCACCCCCGCCCCCACCATGGAATGACCCAGAACACTGGGAGGATCGACGGAGCCTCACCAGGAGAGGCTCCTGGGGTCGGACCCATCTTGGGGGCTTTGTGTGGAAGGAAGGCCAGATGCTCCTGGGGTCTGGAGGGCTCCCTCCTGGGCAGAGCCACCCAAGCGCTTCCAGGGCTGCTGACTCTCCCGCTGACTGTGCCCACCGGCTCCCTTCTGGATGGGAGCGTGCTGTGGTGGAAGGAGCCCTGGACTG
Source organism: Smutsia gigantea (assembly GCA_032199065.1). Taxonomy (NCBI): domain Eukaryota; kingdom Metazoa; phylum Chordata; class Mammalia; order Pholidota; family Manidae; genus Smutsia; species Smutsia gigantea. The sequence goes on from JAVSCE010015999.1 coordinate 48,071, forward strand.
GGGTCAGGGGTCTGAGCCCAGCTGTGCCACTAACACCTTGGGTGGCCTTGGGCAGCAGGCCTCAGTCACTGCCCCCACTCCCTCGTTTTATGGACAAGGCCATTGGGGCCCCAAGACCTGGGCCCGCCTCTCCAAGGCCCCTTCCAGCTCTGGATTTCCAGTCTTTTCTGGCTCCTCATTAACAGTATTCTCATTTTCCAGTCCACATTCCAGCTTCCTCCTGTGAGCCTTGACCCCTCTGGTGGGGGAGTGGGCACCGTGTGAAATTCTCTGAGACACGCACCGGTCCCTGTGCCATCTCCCATGGAAGGGGCCAGAGGCTAATTGGCAGGCCCAGTGCATCCTGTATCAGCTCTGCAGACGTGTGCTCCAGGCCGGGGAGTGGAGCGCTGCCGGGAAATGCACGCTCAGCCCCTCCATATCTGTTACAGGCCCTGCGGTTCACCATCTGCTCGGAAATTGGCTAAGTGTTTTCTTACCCAAACTTGAGTAACCGCCGTTGAAATGTATGGTTGGAAAGTCTTGGCTCTCAGAACAGACCACACAGTGATTTGCCCAGTGAAACTCAATGCCCTGGGCTTATTCTGTTTTACCTAAGACACCGCTGCAGGAAGAAATGGGTTTGGAGGGGATGAATGTCTTTCCATCCATTTCTGAGGGGTTTTATTAGTTGGAGGAAGGCTGAGGGGTGTTGGTGTCACTCTGCTTCCTAGCCTGGGCCTAGCTTTGGCTTCTGGACAGGAAGAAGGTCTGAGAGGGCGTGAGGTGGTATCCCTGGGGCCTGTCAGCCTTGGAGGCAGCCTGATGCGTGTGCTTGGTGGACGCCAGAGCCGGGGAGGGCTCCAGCCCTGGCCCACCATGTCTTGTGCCACATTCTGGCAGGCAGCTCAGCATCCAGTATGGGCCCCATTTTTAATCAGCCTCTTTCCCTGACACAGGCCAAGAAACAGCTGTAAAGTTAGAAAGAACGCTGGCGTCTGCTCTGAGCCGCGGAACAGAGCGGATGTTGTCCCGGCTGCCCGGCCCCTGCCGCCCGCCCTGGCTGACCGCACAGACGGCCCCAATCAGCTCCCAGGGCTTCTCTGTGGTGTTTTAGGCGTTTGCTTACTGCATTCTCGGGTCATTCACCCTTCAACTTTGCATGTCACCTTCCCACCCAACCTCTCCGGCTGATACAAAAGGGAATTTGGAGGTGTGGGTGGTGAGTGTGTGCATGAGTGCCCTTGGTAGATTCCGGTTTCCCTTGAGCTGGGATGCCCCGCTCAATAGCCACCACCCCGCTCGAGGAGACCCCTGGGGAGAGGCCATGGGGCCTCTGGGTCGTGTGTGATCAGCTTGTGGATGGATCTATCCTTGGAATGCAGAAAACATGGTCCAGTGCCTACAAGACGGCATCTCACCTCTTGGTGACCCTTACCTGTTAATGGGGCCACACCTACCTTTCTGCCCTGTCCCCAAGAGCTCAGAGCTATTCCTGTATGAAACTTCCAATTGGGGCTGACCATGTCTATACCATCCACCTTCTGCTGAAGACACAGGGCCTTCCAGCCATCAGGGCCTTAGGGTGTCTTCCCCTTCGTCAGAGAGGGTGGAATCTAGGGGACTTCCAAGGAGCAGTTTAGTGAGGTAGGAAGGGCGAGGGTCTTGTCACTATGCAGCAGAGTGGGATTTGTGGGTACAGCAGTGACCTGGAAGTTGAGTCTGATTGACAGGGAACTGCTGCCCACCCCCACACCTGCAGGAAGAGCTGTCTGTGCAGGGACACATCATTCTCGGTGAGACTTTCTTGATACAAGGCTTAAAGTCAGATTTGTTTTTGTTGAGCGATGGAAATAAATTTGTAGAACCTCTTGTGATGGGCTAAGCATTGCCACGACTTGCTGAAAGCTGGCTGCTTGCCAGGCACGTTGTGGAAGAGCAATGCGTCAGTGTCTTTTTCTGGCCTTTGAGGCGTTTTCTTTCCTGTGGGGTAAGGAGTGGTAAACTCTGATTTCCCACAGCAGGTTTAGCCAGGAGGGTAACTGGACAGTCAGAGAGGTGCTGGCACCTGTCCAACCCCCTCCTGTCTCCGTCATCAGCCCCACTGCTCTGACTTGGAGAGCCGAGGATTTCAGATGTAGGTTTGGGGGGGTCTTGCAAACATGCCGAGGACACCTAGCCTTGACATTGTATCAGTCAGGGGAGAAAGGCCAGATGGTGTACTCTGAAGTGAAATACTGAGACGGAGTTTGGGTACAAGTCTTTGGTTTTAATGAATACTTCCGCAGTAAGGCAGAGGAAGCAGGATTGAGCAGAGGGAGAAGTGAACTTCAGTGCAGCCTGACAGAACCTCAGCCTGTTCTGTGGGCCATTCGGTGTGAAGACTGCCCATCAGAGTGTGTGCATCAGCTTAACCGCCAGACCCTCACCCTGATCCCCAGGGCAGTCTGCTCTCTGCAGTTGGGACAGACCCCGAAGGGCTGGAGAGCCGGCTGACCACATTCCCTACAGCGGGTGACTTGAACACAATTTTATTCTGGACCAGTACATCCCATGGTGCCCTAGGACTCTGGGAGTTCTGTGAAGCTGATGCAGAAGGGCCTGTGATGGTTTCAAATCTCAAACATATATCTTTATAAACTGAAATAGAGCCACAGCCAAAAGTGGTCTTTGGTCTAAACTTGATGAGGAAACTGGCAGCTCTGGGTTGCACTCGGTTGGATGCATCTGGGGTGGAACCGCAGTGTTCTCCAGCTGTGGGACCTGCGGACAGACTGAACCACTTCCTCCTTGACCAAACTCTGATCAGGCTCCTCTGAGTTCTTTTTCAGCTGGGCTCCATCCTCAGGCATGTTGTCAGGAGCCCAGTTTTAGCGAGAACGCTGCTAAGTCAGTTTAACACATCTGCCACCGTGGCTATCTGATCATCCTCTATATATGGCCAAGTTCTTCTTCCTCCACCATCCCTGGGTGATGTTTGATCACCTTGCCTGCCTTCAGCAGGAGTCCTGTTAGGTCAGTTTTACCAGAATCCCTCTCACTCGTGAAGTTTCCTCCTACTGGTTTTCTACCCACCGACCCCCACCTGCTTCTTGGCTGTAAATCCTCACTTTTCCTCATTGTATTCAGAGTTGAGTCCAGTCTCTTGCCCTTGTTAACACCTACCCCAGCAGGCCCGCTACCTGTTGCGGTGGTCTTGAATCAAGTCTGCCGTACCCTCTTAACAGTCGTCATGGGCAACTTTTTCTTGAACATCACTTGAACATCACTGTCTTCCCATCCTCCTACCACACCATCCTGCCACCCTCCTCATCACCACCTTCCTCACTGTCACCACCGCCATGGGAGAGGGATTAGACAGCATCGGTGTACGGGGGAGGAGGGCGTGCTGCGTCGTGGTTCACTCGACAGAATGCTCCCGACAACTGGAACTGTCTTGCTAACAGCTGGTCATGAATTCGATGCCTATAGGGCAGCTGGGATTATGACTGGGGTTTGGGGGGATAAGGAAAGTACAGCGCAGTGAGGCCATGATGAACTGCCCAAAGATACCAAACACACACTTTTACAGCCCAAGGTGATGGCGAATGTGAGGGCTAATCCAGCCCCAGGGCCCCCGGTTTGCACCCACTGGCCTCGGAGGGTTGTTTTCTTCGGATTCAGTGAGCTTCCTACTTCTGGGTAAGGAGCTGCAGAATGGCTGTCTGCCGGGGGGTGGGGAGGCCACGGGCCCTAGCGAGGAGGCTGAGGCTTGGAATCAGACAGATCTGCATTTGTGCCCCAGAGGTGCCCCAAGCCACAGTCCTCCTCTGAAAAATGGCATGTTCGTCCACATCTCGCTCCATTCGGCTGCCCTGAGGGCAGAGGAGGCAGAGCAGCAGCTCCGTGCCTAGCCCATAAGAAACACTCCCTGAAGGGCTACTGTTTGGAGGATTCATTGCTAAGCGAAAGCAAAGTCCCTCCACTCTCTGTCCTCATACTTGTGCAGTCCACACACACTCACCTCTCTCCTACAACACGCATGCACTCACGCTCTCTCCCACACACACCACTTTCAATCCTGCGGCTCCTGTCCTCTGCCTAAGCCCAGAAACACCCTCTAGATCATCTTTACACGCATTCCTGGGGAAATCGTTTCCTTCCTCCAGAAGATGCCTCATGATATCAGTTGAGAAGAATGAGCTCAACCTAGTGGCTCTCAGGGGCCAAACTTTGACCCAATGGTTTGCTGGCTCTGGGCCTTTCTGAGTAAGCAGACCCACCCCAGCATACCTTTGCCTTCGGGCCACCCAGTCTTTGCCTCCCAGCCAGGAAGCCTGTGGGTGGGCCCCCTTCCCCCTCCTGTTGGGCTGCCCACACTCAGCACAGCCTCTCATCATTGTTAACCCTCTCAGAATGGAGGGCCCAGGGAGGGAGTGTCTTCTCTCATCCTAGTCTCCCTGGGCCCCAGT
>JAVSCE010016001.1:0-75106 GCA_032199065.1 Smutsia gigantea
TGGCTTTCCATGGGGAATCCAGAAAGTTAGTAGCAAAAAACACATCTGGAATTTACAAGTCTCAAACCTAATCCTATCATTTTTGCCACTAATTCAGCAAAAGATTAAAATTATGCTGATTGAGCTTTTTGGGGAGTAAGGTTTTGTTTTTAAGGACTCTTACACCCTGGAGAATCCTCCTTCTTCATAAACAAGCAGCTTGGGAAAGACCAATTTCTAGTAGGTGTGTTAACAGTGTTCTTCATTTGAGAGAGCATCAATTCAGGAATATTTTTACCAGCAATAAATTCACTTTAAGTGGAAAAGTTAAAAAGGATTATCTTATGTGCCTGCAGAGCAGAAATGACAAGTCAGAGGAACCATCCATTACATTAACTGGTAATTGGATACGAAGTGCTGACCCTAAAAAGAGTGTGCTCCAATAATGCAATTATTTGCCAAAAATCTTAATAAAAAGCACATCTCTTCTCCTCCTGCTTCTCAGAGGCATCCACTTTAAATATCCCAACCAAAGACAAATGCAAAGATTCAAAATATGTGAGGTTTTGGTTATATACCTGCTCTCTGATCTTATGCTAAGAAGATAAATATAAACAGTACTATCAGGATGAGAACGTTGCTAAATGTGACACTGTAAGTCATCTTCATTAGAAAAGGTAATGTCAGGTTCTCGTACGTTTCATACTATTTTAAACTCAAACTCCATCATTTCAGGATATGCCTAAAGGAATCTTGGTGGTTTGATATAGCAAGTGGGTCAGTAGTCAAATCAACTTGTCTCCTCATTTCAGCCTGTATCACCTATTTCCCCAACTACTGGCTTGATGGGATCTCTTCTCTTCTTTTGCACAACACGTATTCTATCTTTTCCCTCATTGGAGGGTGTGAGGATAGGCTAAGATTGCACGTTTAGCTCATTGGCTCTATCGTCCCAGTGGAGGCTGGGTGTCCATCTTCTTTCCTAAACTAAAATGACAGCATGACCTTTCACTTCAAAAGTCTGTTCTTCTTTAAAGACCCTGATTTGCAAAAACTGAGTTTCCTTGCCTTTCATGCTTAAAGGCTGAGGTCTATCAGAGGATCTTGAACAGCTTCATGGGCCTGCAAATCCCCAGAAATGCATGTAAAATTTTATGCATATAAGAGGGGGAAATACACATTTTTAGGCAGAAGAATTCATCAAATTTAAAAAACAAAAACCAAAGCAGACAAACATAAAGGTCCCATGACCCTTAAACATTTGAAACTGCCTGAAAAGGATTAATAAAGGCTTTTTCTTCTCCAAAATCAAAATATTAATCCTACGTGTGCTGATATTGCAGTTTTGCTTTCATGGGCACTGATGGATATTGGAACTTGTTCTATGTCAGGGATAATCTGGAACAAAGCTAGACATAAATAAATAACAGAGAAGCACACAGATAAGTTGGGTGCTTGTAGTAGGCAATTAAGGGGAAAAAATCCTCCAGTCCACAAAGTATCGTGAAAGGAACAAGGCTGTACACCATAAACCAGCCTGCTCTATGTTCCATGCTGTCAGAGGCCAGGGGGAAGCACCGCCTTCAGAGCCTTCCCATGGTTAATCATAGCAGGTTCTTCTCTTCTCTACTGTTTCCTCTCATATACGGATATCAAGATAAGAGCTGCCATCAGGCTAGACACTGAAACTCCAAGCAATTAGGAGGAGCACCTAACCTAGTTTGAGAAGTGGATGGGTGCAGGAACCCTCTTTAAAGGAGCTGGTATCTAAATTTAATACTCAACTGTAAGGTCAGAATTAGCCATGCAAAGACTGGATATTAGAGCAAGGGAGGAAGAATATTCCTTGGCAAAAAGAATAGGATATTCAAAAGCCCAGGAAACAGACAGAACATGGTGTGTTTAACAGACTGAAAGAAGTTCCCAATGGCTGGAAATTAGACATGGAGGCCTCAGTCTTCTCTGAACACACTGTCCAAGCAGACTGCTCTCAAGTACCAGTGAGTTGCCATGACAAATTCCTGTATAGTACATACTGCCATCTGAAATTACCTTTATTGTCATTCATTCCACAAATATAAACTTAGCACTTTCTATGTTTAAGGTTCTGTTCTTGTGGGGGATAGAGCAGGGAACAAAACAGATCATATTCCTGCTCTCATGAGCTTAGTACCTACTTCATTTATTCATTTATTTACATGTTTCCCCCAAACCCATTAAAATGTTTGTTCCATGAGGGCAGAGACTTTGTGTGTCTTCTTCATTACTCTCTGCCCAATTTCTAGAACTGGGCTTAAAATGTAAGAGGTGTTTAAGAAGTTTGCTGAATGAATGCATTAAAGATGGGTATAGTGCGAGATGTGATTGGCATTCAGCTTATGAAGTTCCTTTTAAGATGTGTTCAGAAGACTGAACTTTATTTTGTAGGCAATGTGGGGTCACAAAATATTTTAAGGAGGAATATAATATGATCAGACTTTTGCTTAGAAAGATCATTCTGGCTATGTTATGGAAAATGGGTTTGTATGGGAAGAATGAAAACAGAGTAACTGTCTCACCTCTTAGAAACAAACACACCGTTCTTTGGATTCCAGGCCACCATCATCGCTGACTTTGTCCTGTCTCAGCTGACACTCCTGCTCTCCCTCCTCCCTGCCCTCTTAACATTGGAACCCTCCGCCACCCTCCATGGACATCCTTGGATTTCTCTTTTCCATGTGACTTTTTACTTAGTCAACCTCATTCTATCCTTTGGTTTTAAATAGTTTTATATGCTGAGAATTCCAAATATTTATCACCAGAGGGACCTCTTCTTTGAAGTCTAGATTCACTTTAGGGATTTCACATTAGCTGTTCCTTCTGTTTCAAATGTTCTTTACCAATAAATTCATGTAATTTCTTCTCTCATCTCTTTTAAATCTTTGTTTAAATGTCACCTTCTCAGTGAAGTCTTCTCTGACCTCTTTGTTTAAAATGGAAGCCTTCTCTTCATTACAGCCTATATATTTTCACTGCTTGTATCTTTACCCATGTAGTTTATTCCCTTCTAACATGCTATATGATCTACCTATTTATTTTGTTATCTTCTCTTCCAACCATACTGTAAGCTACTGGAATACAGAGATTTTTAACAATTTTGTGCCCATACACACACAGACATATTCATGTACACAATCATATGATGTAATGATACTGAATCATTATTATTTTTTAATAATCTGCAACAAAATGAATAGCCAATATAAAAATTGTGGTAGCTATAAATCATTGAGCACTACAGTTTGCCAAGAAGCCACAGCCTAAGGATGTATAAGGATGGGTCTGATCCTTGGTGTAAAAGACTTCGATTTGTCTCTGTGTGTATGTATATACATTCTTTCCAAAAGATGCTTAATAAACATTTCTTACTTACTCATGACTCAAAATATACTTTTACTATTTTTTTGCATTGGACTATATACAAATTCAGAAAGTGAGGTATTTTACAGGTTTTATACAGAACTTAAAGGGGTAAGAGTGTGTTTGTGTATGTGAGTGAATGTAAGCATGCAGGATTCCTACATTAAGTACAGTAAAAAAGAGCTTTCATTTCAATATTTCACTTTTTGGATAGTTTTGAGTAGTGGTTAAGCATTAGAAAATCTGGGTCTTGAATCTAACTCTACAGCTGTTTGAACCAGGGTAAGTATCTTTGGGGGGAAATTGCAGAATTTCCAGAATCTCCCCCCTGGCCTTAGTCTATTTACATTATCAATAGGTGTTTACTGCTGTAGCCTCCTGCAGCATCCAGAAAAAGGTCTGTAGAGATAATGGCCATTTTATCGTCCTCTCTGCTCCTGGTACATAATTGGTCTGGTGTCTGCCAGTCACCAAGGACCCACTGACGGAGTTCCTCCCAGAAGGGATAGGCAGGAAGTAGAGAGCACGCTGTGGGGACAATGCTTGAGTAGTGGCCAGAGGAGATGGTCAGGGCCAGACCTAGCTAGCAAATTCAAGCAAGCTGTGAGCAATAAAAAAATGGCTTATGCCACAAGAGTGGATTAAAGATGGAGGAGTGAGAGGTGAGACAGAGGCTTCCTCCTAAAACCACATAAAATACGAACATATACTTAATACAAATAATGCTGAAAGAGCAACAGGAAAGAGGACTGCACCAAACTGCATACACCTGGAGAAAAGAATAAACCTCATGGAACAGGGTAACGTACCAAAGCTGTGGCCCGGTGGGACCCAAGCCCTTCCCCCACACCAGCTCATCAGTGGGAGGAAGAGAAACAGAGCAGGGAGGGAGTGGAGGCCTGGGGCTGCTGAATACTTAACTCCAGAGATCTGATCTGGGAGCACAAACCTACATTTCATGGTGTTTTCATAGTACTCTTATGATTAGGGGGTTGGAAAGCTAAGACAGGCAGAATACCGACAGAGACTGAGATTCCAGCCACTTGTGGAAAGCAGGGATCCATATCCAGCTGCTCTGGGACAAAAGAAAGGTGACAGTATGAGAGACTTCCTAACAAAGAGGGCTGCTAAAGGGGCAGGGATTGCACAGAGCGTACTGCTCAGGAAAAAGGACAGGTAGACAATATTGTCTGGGTGCACTCTGCCCACCAAGTTGGGAACTTTCAAGATCTTGAGAGGCTCCAGCTCCCTGGCTAGCTACAGAGCTCAAAGGACCCCCTCCGTGATAGGCAGCCTACTGAGCCTTTCCCCTGGCCAGCCCCACCTGACTCACAAACCAGCAAACCCTACCATGGTGTTAGGCCAGCAACTACAAACACAAAGCACGGAGGCTTATATCTGTGTGCTCGGACCACCGGTGCTGGCAGTGGAGACAGGCATAGCAGCCGGGAAGCAGGAAACAGCTTTTTTCCCCCCCCCAGGCACCAACACCGTTCCCTTGTGACTCCCGACATTGCTTCAGGGGCTGAGCAGCTCCAGAGAGTAGAGCTTCTGGGCACTAGAGGGCGCCATACACAAATATGAAACACCAAAGGAAGCTGGTCCAAAATAAAATTATGAATGCAATGCCAGAGAAAAATTCAAATGAAATCGACCTCATGAATCTGCCTGAAAGGGATTTCAAAATAAAAATCATTAACATGCTCATGGAGGTGCAGAAAAATATTCAAGAACTCAAGGGATGAATTCCAGTCAGAGATCCAAACATTACGGAACACAGTATCAGAAATGAAATATACAATGCAAAGTTTTAAAAGCAGATTAGATACAGTGGAGGAGACGATAAATGAAATAGAAATTAGAGGAGAGGAATACAAAGAAGCTGAGGCACAGAGAGAAAAAAGGATCTCTAAGAATGAAAGAATATTGAGAGAACTGTGTGACCAATCCAAACAGAACAATATTTGCATTATAGAGGTACCAAAAGAAGAAGAGAGAAAAAGGGAAAGAAAGTGTCTTTGAGGAGGTAATTCCTGAAAACTTCCCCAATCTGGGGGAGGAGATAGTCTCTCAGGCTGTGGAGGTGCACAGATCTCCCAACACAAGGGACCGAAGGAGGATAACACCAAGACATATAATAATTAAAATGGCAAAGATCAAGGATAAGGACAGACTATTAAAAGCAGCCAGAGAGAGAAATAAGATCACATACAAAGGAAAGCCCATCAGGCTATCATCACACTTCTCAGCAGAAACCTTACAGGCCAGAAGGGAATGGCATAACATATTTAATGCAACGGAACAGAAGGGCCGCAAACCAAGTATACTTTATCTGGCAAGGTTATCATTTAAATTTGAAGGAGGGATTAAACAATTTCCAAATAAGCAAAATCTGAGAGAATTTACCTCCCACAAACCATCTCTACAGAGTATTTTGTAGGGTCTGCTACAGATGGAAGTGTTCCTAAGGTTTAATAGCTGTCACCAGAGGTAATAAAACCACAGTAAAGAAGGTAGGACAGTTAATTACTAAGCAAACGCAAAATTAAATAAACTATCCCCAAAGTCAATCAAGGGATAGACAAAGAGTACAGAATATGATACCTAATATATAAAGAATGGAGGAGGAAGAAAAAGGAGAAGAAAAAAAGAACCTTTAGACTGTGTTTGTAATAGAACATTAAGTGAGTTAAGTTAGACTCTTAGATAGTAAGGAAGTTAACCTTGAACCTTTGGTAACCATGTATCTAAAGCCTGCAATGCCAATAAGTACATACCTATTGATAATCACCCGAAATGTAAATGGTCTGAATGCACCAATCAAAATACATAGAGTCACTGAATGGATAAAAAAACAAGACCCATCTATATGCTGCCTACAAGAGACTCACTTCAAACCCAAAGACATACACAGACTAAAAGTGAAGGGATGGAAAAAGATATTTCATGCAACTAAGAGGGAGAAAAAAGAAGAAGCTGCAGTACTTGTATCAGACAAAATAGACTTCAAAACAAAGAAAGTCACAAGAGACAAAGAAGGACATTACACAATGATAAAGGGGTCAATCCAACAAGAAGATATAACCATTATAAATATCTATGTACATAGCACAGGAGCAACTACATATGTGAAACAAATACTAACAGAATTAAAAGGGGAAATAGAATGCAATGCATTCATTCTAGGAGACTTCAACACTCAACTCACTCCAAGGGACAGATCAACCAGGCAGAAAATAAGTAAGGAGACAGAAGGACTGAACAACACATTAGAACAGATGGACCTAACAGATATCTACAGAACTCTACACCCAAAGGCAGCAGAATACACATTCTTCTCAAGTGCACATGGAACATTTTCAAGAATAGATCATATACTAGGCCACAAAAAGAGCCTCAGTAAATCCAAAAAGATTGAAATTGTACCAACCAGCTTCTCAGACCACAAAGTTATGAAACTAGAAATAAATTATGCAAAGGAAATGAAAAATCCCACAAACACATGGAGGCTTCACAACATGCTCCTAAATAACCAATGGAACAATGACCAAATAAAAACAGAGATCAACAATATATGGAGACAAATGACAACAATAATTCAAGACCACAAAATCTATGGGATGCAGCGAAGGCCATGATAAGAGGAAAGAATATTGCAATAGAGGCCCACCTCTGGAAAGAAGAACAATCCCATATGAACAGTCTAAACTCACAATTAATGAAACTAGAAAAAGAAGAACAAATGAGGCCCAAAGTCGGTAGAAGAAGGAACATAATAAAGATTAGAGCAGAAATAAATAAAAACAAGAAGAATAAAACAATAGAAAGAATCAACAAAAGTAGGACCTGGTTCATGGAGAAAATAAACAAAATAGATAAACCCCTAGCCAGACTTATCAAGAAAAAAAGAGAGTCTACTCACATAAACAGAATCAGAAATGAGAAAGGAAAAATCAGTATGGATACCACAGAAATACAAAGAATTATTAGAGAATACTATGAAAAATATATGCTAACAAACTGGATAACCTAGAAGAAATGGACAGCATTCTAGAAAAATACAACCTTCCAAGGTTGACCCAGAAAGAAACAGAAAATCTGAACATACCAATTACCAGCAATAAAATTGAACTGGTAATCAAAAAACTACCTAAGAACAAAATGGCTGGACCAGATGGCTTTACTGCTGAATTTTACCAAACATTTAGTGAAGACCTAATACCCATCCTCCTTAAAGTTTTCCAAAAAGTAGAAGAAGAGGGAATACTTCCAAACTCATTCTATGAGGCCAGCATCACTCTAATACTAAAACCAGGCAAAGACTCCACAAAAAAAGAAAATTACAGACCAGTATCCCTAATGAACACAGATGCAAAAATACTCAACAAAATATTAGCAAACCGAATTCAAAAATACATCAAAAAGATCATCCATTATGATCAAGTAGGATTTATTCCAGGGACACAAGGATGGTACAACATTCAAAAATCCATCAACATCATCCACCACATCAACAAAAAGAAGAACAAAAACCACATCATCATCTCCATAGATGCTGAAAAAGCATTTGACAAAATTCAACATCCATTCATGATAAAATCTCTCAACAAAATGGGTTTAGAGGGCAAGTACCTCAACATCATAAAGCCCATATATGACAAACCCACAGCTAACATCATACTTAACAGTGAACAGCGAGAAGCTGAAAGCTTTTCATCTAAGATCGGGAACAAGATAGGGATGCCCACTCTCTCCACTGTTATTCAACATAGTACTGGAGGTCCTAGCCACAGCAATCAGACAAAACAAAGAAATACAATGCACCCAGATCAGTAAAGAAGAAGTCAAACTGTCACTATTTGCAGATGATGTGATACTGTACATAAAAAACCCTAAAGACTCCACTCCAAAACTACTAGAACTAATATCTGAATTCAGCAAAGTTGCAGGATACAAAATTAACACACAGAAATCTGTTGCTTTCCTATACACTAATGATGAACTAACAGAAAGAGAAATCAGGAAAACAATTCCATTCACAATTGCATCAAAAAGAATAAAATACCTAGGCATAAACCTAACGAAGGAAGTGAAAGACTTGTACTCTGAAAACTACAAGACACTCCTAAGAGAAATTAAAGAGGACACTAACAAATGGAAATGCATCCCATGCTCTTGGCTAGGAAGTATAAATATTGTCAAAATGGCCATCCTGCCTAAAGCAATCTACAGATTCAGTGCAATCCTGATCAAAATACCAACAGCATTCTTCAATGAACTAGAGCAAATAGTTCTACAATTCATATGGAACCACAAAAGACCACGAATAGCCAAAGCAATCCTGAGAAGGAAGAATAAAACAGGGGGAATTATGCTCCCTGACTTCAAGCTCTACTACAAAGCCACAGTAATCAAGACAATTTGGTACTGGCACAATAACAGACCCATAGACCAATGAAACAGACTAGAGAGCCCTGATATAAACCCAACCATATATGGTCAATCAATACATGATTAAGGAGCCATGGACATACAATGGGGAAATGGCAGCCTCTTCAACAACTGGTGTTGGCAAAACTAGATAGCTACATGCAAGACAATGAAACTGGATTATTGTTTAACCCCATACACAAAAGTAAACTCGAAATGGATCAAGGACCTGAATGTATGTCATGAAACCATAAAACTCTTAGAAGACAATATAGGCAAACATCTCCTGAATATAAGCATGAGCAACTTCTTCCTGAATGCATCTCCTCGAGCAAAGGGAACAAAAGCAAAAATGAACACATGGGACTACATCAAACTAAAAAGCTTCTGTATGGCAAAGGACACCATCAACAGAGCAAAAAGGCATCCTACAGTTTGGGAGAATATATTTGTAAATGACATATTTGACAAGGGGTTAATATGCAGAATATATAAAGAACTCACATGCCTCAACACCCAAAAAGCAAATAACCCAATCAAAAATGGGCAGAGGATATGAAGAGACAATTCTCAAAAGAAGAAATTCAGATGGCCAACAGACATATGAAAAGATGCTCCATATCACTAATCATCAGGGAAATGCAAATTAAAACCACAATGAGATATCACCTCACACCAGTCAGGATAGCCACCATCCAAAAGACTAAGAACAACAACAATTAGCGAGGATGTGGAGAAAGGGGAACCCTCCTACACTGCTGGTGGGAATGTAACCTAGTTCAACCATTGTGGAAAGCAATATGGAGGTTCTTCAAAAAACTAAAAATAGAAATACCATTTGATCCGGGAATCCCACTCCTTGGAATTTACCCAAAGAATACAACTTCTCAGATTCAAAAAGACATATGCACCCCTATGTTTATCGCAGCACTATTTACAATAGTTAAGATATGGAAGCAACCTAAGTGTCCATCAGTAGATGAATGGATAAAGAAGAGGTGGTACATATAGACAATGGAATACTATTCAGCCATAAGAAAGAAACAAATCCTACCATTTGCAACAACATGGATGGAGCTGGAGGACATTATTCTCAGTGAAATAAGCCAGGCAGAGAAAGACAAGTACCAAATGATTTCCCTCATTTGTGCAGCATAACAATGCAGCAAAATTGAAGGTACAAAATAGCAGCAGACTCACAGACTCCAAGAAGGGACTAGTGGTTACCAAAGGGGAGGGGTGCCGGAGGGTGGGTGGGGAGGGAGGTAGATGGGGATTGAGGGGTATTATGTTTAGTACACATGGTGTGGGGGTCACGGGGAAAACAGTGTAGCACAGAGAAGGCAAACAGTGAATCTGTGGCATCTTACTACACTGATGGACAGTGACTGCATTGGGGTATGAGTGTGGACTTAATAATATGGGTAAAAGTAGTCACCACATTGTTTTTTCATGTGAAACCTTCATAAGAGTATATATCAATAATATCTTAATAAAATTTTTTTTTTAAATGACATAAGCCTACTTACCCTTTCCCTTGACTTATTTCAGTTTCACCAGTTTCATAGGTGATTTGTACTGGCCAGGAACATCATTCCCCCTAGAGCTACAATCCTGAACTTTCTGAACTTCAGTTTTCTTATTTGTAAAACTGAAATAATAACATCACCTAATGCATGCTGGGGAAGATGGGTGGTATGGAATAAATGGGATATTATCTGTAAAGACCTTACAGTGACTGGTGCCTGGTGCAGATTTAGTTTGACAACCTTCAGCAAATATCATATATATCACTATCTATTAAATATTTGACACTACCTTTAGTTTTGACTATATAGTGTATCAAAACTGCCATATTCCCTGCATTTATCATTGCTCTCATTGAATAATTAGTGAGTTCTATTTTCTCTTTGACTTGCAGCTTTTTCTTCATTTTCCACTCTGGCAACTCAATCCAACTATAGAAATTCAACTTAGCCAATCTGTTGTGGTACTCTGGTATGGAAACAAACTCAGTGTGGCTTGGCCACTGACTATATCCACATTCACCTGGCTTAGATTCGTGTCCTAGTGGGTCACTGTTGGTGACCTGGGAGCCTTCATAGGGTGCTACCATTGCCAGAGTCTCTGAAGAGAAATTAACATGGGAGCCATTTTTATGTACTGGATTCAGTTTCCTGAAGAATTCTTCCATATTTTTCAATCTTGCAAGGCAAAAGAAGAACATTTCCCAGCCCCTGAAGAGACACCTTCTTCATCTCTGAGATAATACATTCTGTTATGACGGGACTTTATAAGGGCAGGGGCCTAGAGTGTACTGGCTTGGATGCAGTGGACCTCTGCTATTCTCTTGCATCACTGCCAGGCTTGCACTGATACAGTTATGTACTGCCTAACTGGGCAAAAGAACCAAAGTGACTGAAAAAAACCAAACAAATGAGTAAAGGCTTTCTGCCAAGGAAATAAAATATTGGATTTTAAAACTCAACAGTCAAGGAAGGGCTTCAAGGTCTTATGTCTTTAGTTTAAGACAATCAGCTTATGCTCCCTGCATTCTAACCCAGACTGGGTCATTCTCCCCACCTTGTTCATAGGAGAAAATAAATATATCTGACAGAGGGCTTGCATACAGAATTTATAAGTAGCTCTTACAACTCAATAAGACAAACAATTGAAAAATGGACAAAATATTTGAACAGACACTCCACACAGAAGATACATGAAAGCCCACTAAACACAGGGAAAAATGCTTAACATCATCACTTAGAAGGGGAATGCTAATTAAAAGCACAATGAGATACTGCTGCCCACCATTAGAGTAATTAATGATAGTGATAATAAAAGATGTGATAATATCGCACGAAGATGAACATATTAGAGCAACTGGAACTCTCATGCAATGCTGGTAGAAATCTAAAATGGTCCAATAACTTTGTAAAACAATTTGGCAGTTTCTTACAAAGATAACGTAGCTATCATATGAACCAGCATTCCACGTCCTTGGCATTTACACAAAAGAAATTCAAATGCATCTCAATATAAAGACTTGTACAAAATGTACATAGCAGTTTTATTCATTATTGCTTCAAACTGAGAATACTCCAAATGTACAATGAATAAATGTAAAAACAATTATATATTCACACAATGGAATATTAGTCAATGCATGAATGAATAAACTTCTGGTGCACAAAACAGCCTGGATCCTTCTCATAAACATTATGGTGAGTACAGAAGCCAGACACAAAGACCATATATTGTGTTATTCCATTATGTTGAACTATAGGAAAACAAAACCAACTCTATAGTATTAGAGAGCAGATCAACTACTGACTTTGGTGGGAGCTGTGGGATGAGCCAGTCTGAGAAAGGGCAAAAGAGAGCTTTCAGGGGGAAAACATGGGCATGTTCTCTATCTGAAAGGAATGGTAGGTATGTGAATATATACATTTGTCTCAGATGTACTCTTAAAATGGTTGCATTTAATCATATGTAAACTATAACTCAAAAATGCTGATTTAAAACAATGAATAAGAAAACATATATCATGCTAAGAGTGACTAGGAGTCCTACAGATGGTGGACAGTTTGCAACAATAGGGTAGGTAAAGTCCTTGCTGATAAAGCAAGCTTTTTGTAAAGACATAAAGTAACTGAAGAAGTTAGCTTTGTGGATGTTTTGGGCAAAGATGTTCCAGACAGATGAAACAGCGGTACAACGACCTTCAGAGAGAAACATGTCCAGCATGCGTGAAGGATACCAAGAAGTCCAAAGTGACAGTAGTATGAGATCAGGCCGAAAAAGGATGAGATCATATGGAGTCCTTTAGGCCATTATAAGGACTCTTAGGCCATTTTATTTTATTCTGTGAAACAAGAAGCTATTAGAAAGTTTTAAGCACAGGTGTCACACAAGTCAGCTTACAAATTAGTAGCATGATTCTAGCTGTTATTCTGAATATAGACTGTAAAAGAAAAGGATAGAAGCAGGAATACCTTTTAGGAAGTGATAGAAATAATTCAGGTGGGAGGCAATGACAGTGTGGAGAAGTAGCTATCCTGTGGATTTACTTTGAAGGTCAAGCCAGTAGGATTTTCCGGCAGATTGGATCTTAGGTATGAGAGGTACAATGGAGTCAAGATTCTTCAAACACTTTAGCTGCAGGAACTGCAGCCATTGAGATGCAGAAAGCTGTGGATGGCACAGGTTCAGAAGGTACAATCAAGAGTTCAGTTTGTGTGCATTTAGTCTGATACCTAACTATACCACCACGTGAGGATGATCAGTGATTAAATACATAAACGAGCAGTTTAGGAACAAAGTATGGGCAAGAGGTATAATTTTGAGAATCATAATATACCAAGACTATTTAAAGCCATCATGTGATAGGATAAGAATCACTAAGGGAGAAAATGTATACAGAGAGGGAAAAGGAATGAAAGGAAAGAGAAGCGAAAAGAGAGAAACAGAAGAGGGAAAAACAAAGGAGGAGGGAAAGATTGATCCCAGACACTCAACATTAAAATGATTAGGAAAAGGGGAGAAATTCTCCAAGAAACTGAAGAGAAGGAACCAGTGGAATAGTATATGAAGTAAATCAAGAGTGTAGTGTTCCGAACACCAAAAGAAGAAAAGGTATCAAAAAGTTGGGAGCAAGGAATCCAATATAGCGAATGCTCCTGACAAACGTGATGAGAATGTAGCAAGGTACAGACCATTCTTGATCTTGACAAACGTGGCTTCAGCTGAAGGACGGGTATGAAAGCACAGAGTGAGTGCAGGGAAAAACCGAGGACAGAAGTTGGACACAAAGGTAGTACATTTATCTTTTGGAATGTCTTAAAGCAAAGAGAAAGATAAGTTTTGTTTTTTCTTAAGATAACAGAAATAACAACATGTTTAAAGGCCGATGGAAACCGTGATGGAGGACAAGAAGAGAATTTCTGGGACTATGTCCTTGAGCCGGTGACAGGGGCTGGAGCCTAGTACATAGTGAAGGAATTGGCTGTAGAAAGGAACGTAGAGAGCTCACAGGTGGGAAGGTAAGAATGAGTGTGTGGATGCTATTAGACAGGTAGATAAATGATTCCACTGAATCTTTATACTAACATAAGACTAAGAAATCATCTCAGAAATAACTGGTTCTGTACCTGAGCAAGTGTGGGAATGTCTTTACACACATTATCATATGCAGGACTGGGGAGTGCCCTGTGGTAAAGGA
Source organism: Smutsia gigantea (assembly GCA_032199065.1). Classification (NCBI taxonomy): domain Eukaryota; kingdom Metazoa; phylum Chordata; class Mammalia; order Pholidota; family Manidae; genus Smutsia; species Smutsia gigantea. The sequence goes on from JAVSCE010016001.1 coordinate 14,030, forward strand.
AGATTTTCACACTGTTGACTAAGTCTTCTAAAAATGACCTAGGGAACCATAATTCCTCTCCTTTTTTAAAATTTAGCACAGTGTATTAGCTGTCTGTAAAAGTGTTCCTCTGAACAGCAAGGTTGGGACACTGATTTAGAAGGTGACACTCCTGGGAACATCTGCCCTTTCACAGATTCAAGGTCTAGAGACTGCTTCGCAAAATGTGCTCTACAGGGCCGAGAGACTTGTTAACCGTGCAAATTCCTGGGTCTACTGTTTCAAAGTTCCTCAGGGAGAGTCCAGGAAATTTGTATTTAAAAAGTGCCCGTGGTGATTTTTATGTTCCAGCTTAAGTTTTAAAACTGTTGCCTTCAAGTGTGGTCTACGGGCCATCAGCATTGGCATCGCCGGAAGCCTGCTAGAAATGAAGAATCTCAGGCACCATTCCAAACCGACTCAGTTGGAATCCGCACTTTCACAAGATCTTCAGGAATTTGTGTGTGCATTCAGGTTTGAGAAGCACTGTCCTGAGCAGTATTAAGCTCTTTCAGGGGAAGCCTTTTTTTTTTCAGCCTTCAAAAGAGAATTCTCTAATTCTTATGGTTCTTTTTTGTCCCTCATATCACCCCAGACAGGTAGATGTCATCGCATCACTTCACACTAGAGAGTCATGGATGCCACTTCCAGTCACAGCCAGAGAACTTTTCTCACCCATGTGGTTTTGAGGGTAGGGTGATGGTTGATAGGAAATTTATTCCATTGCCAGGTACCCAAGCTCATCTTGATTAATTCTTAGCAGAGTATTTTCAAGGCATATATATATATATATATATATATATATATATATATATAAATGCCAGGGTGGTAAACCTAAGAGCAGAGTATAACAACAGTAAGAATAACAAAATTGCTATGAGTGCAGGATGCAGTTTTAAGTGCGTGTGTGTGTGTTTGTGTAAATCTGAATATGTGTATAACAATTTATACCTGACCACAGCCCTTAGAAGTTGTATCACTGTTATTCTTGGGAGCCTGAGAAGAGGCTGTAATTTTCATAGATTATGTTACTGGGAAAAGTGAATGAAGAATTAAAGAGAAAAAAACTAAATTCTTTGAATTTTTTTCTGGATAAGTAGATTAGAATGCAATAAAGGCTTAATTGTAAATAAAGTAAAATACAAACCATAAAACTTTCTTAAAAGAAAGGGAATATGTTTTATTGTTTAATTGATTTGGAGGTAGAAATTGCTGAGTGGGTTCTGATTACCTTGCTGAAGATGCAAGCAATTGGCAACAATCATACCGATTATAAGCTATTGAAGCCACTTCAATTAATTAGTGGCAATACTAAACTATTCCATCTTGCATAGAGATTGGTTTAATTTTTATGCAAATTAAAATTCTGTTTGTGCAAATCTTAATTGTCTAAAAGCAATTCAAGCTAGATTATTTTTATTTATCTTTATGGAAATCTCAAAGCTTCATTCAAAGCTCTGGTAGGTATACACAAACTGAAATCATCCTCACAAGAAAATCTCACAAAAAAAAAAGACTCAAAGATCAGGTCCTTTTCGCTGGCTTTAATTGACAGATAGGCTGACTATATGAAATAAGGAGAAAGTGACAGATCAAAGATCATCAAGATTTAAGGGCACAAGAAAGTTGGTAATATACTAGACCAGGAGTCCAGAGCCTTGATTTCATTCTGATTCTGCCATCTACCTACTGTCTATCTTCAGCTGTGCAAAGACTTGTATTAGTTAACTCTTACTGTGTGGTAAAGAACCACACGCTTCCAATAGGTTGAAACAGGTTCTTTGTCAAGAACCTGCATATGCAGACTGGCTGGGGTTTGGCTGATCTTGGCTGGCCTCACCTGGGCTCAGCTCCAAGCTACGTCTGAGCCAGGTCTGCTTCACAAGTTGCTCATCCTCCCTGGGCCAGCATTACCTAAGGCGCATCCTACCCACGGCAAAGGCAGGAATGCAGAACAGCAAGCTCACAGCTCAGTCATCACACAAGCTCCTTTCAAGTCCTGGTGGCATGTCTGTCTGCCAAAATTTGGCCAAAGCAAAACATAAACCAAGCCTAAAACGAATGGAAAGAAGTCTACTTCCTCTCTATGAGGCCATGACACGAGTGTAGATGACCGATAATTCAAGGTACTGGACTCGGCCCTTTTTCTTTAGCTTCTATATGGCTTTCATGTGACAAATAGGCAGACTGTATGAAATAAGAAGAAAATGACAGATTGAAGACCATCACAGTTTAAGAGCACAATAGAGTAGAAAATAGTGGTTTTCACAACTATCAAGACAATCCCAGTTGTTAACTTCATTCTACAAATGTAGGAGAAATTTCATGAAATCCTATTGTACTATTTATAAACCACTGCCCGGCAGGCTGGATTCGATCAGGTTTTAGTTTGTCTTCAGAGACTTTCAAATAATTTTAATTAGTTCAGCGTATTTTTTAAAACCAGAGTATTTCACACAAAAATCCAGAGTTCAGAGTTTTGTTAAAGGCTGAGAATATTTGGCCATTGTGATTCTGACTAGCGGTTGCCCCCTATATACTGGGCATACCTCTCCAGGTCAACATGGTTTCCACCCCTCCCGCCCCCACACTGGGCCATACAGCCAGCCCATTCCACTTATTTATATTACTTTACTGACTCCTATGGGCACTTTTTGTTTCTGTCCCAGAATTACAGGCCTGAGCTCCTGCTCTTCTATTACCAGCTACTCACATGCCTTGGTAAGTCATTCAACAGACATGGGTTTTATTTTCCTCACTTGTAATTACAAAGCAGAACTCTAGAATCTTTAAGGGGCTTTCCTGCTCTACCGTCCTGTAATTCTAAATGTGTTAGAGCAGAGTGTGTATGTTTCAAGACATTTCATGAGGAAAGGAAAATGGTCTATTTCAAGAGATGAGTGGGTGACTCTCCTGCTAGACTGAGTGGGGGAAGCAGGGGGCCAGCAGGGCCGTCAGGAGGGCCACTTGCACTGTGGGTCTCAAAGAGTCCAAGGGAAAGAAGGAGCAGTTAGAGAAAGAGAAAAATTGTTGAGTTAAGCTGAATATCATCCAGGTTTTCCTAACAGGCAAGTCTTTAAACTGGCCTGCTTTCCCGGGAGAAGTGGCAGAAAGTTACTTAAAATAGGGCCCAACAAGGCACTTCAACAGCCCACTGCAAACAAAATTCTCACTTGGGCCAGGGCTACTGACTCAAAGATAGGTTGTTTCTTTCCCTTCAATTTGTCAGCTGACTTAGTTTCCAGTTGAATGAATAATGTAAAAGATCAAATCCTGGGGTGAGGACTGGGTGACAGACACATCTAGGTTCACATGCATCCTTCAGGCATACTGGTTTAATACAGATGGTTAAGGCATCTGGGAAATGACTATTTTGCACCAGTCACCTCTGTTAAATAAGCATATAGAAACATGGATGTGGGTACATTGTTTTGCACACAGGCATGAATGTGAAGGTTCAGGCTGTCACCCAGTTTGCCCTAAATAAGGCAGAGATTTTGTTTTCCTCCTTATCTGCTGCACATCTTTTTGGAGGTATTTTGGGATTATAGTGCTTGTTATTCAATTATTTAAGACAGAGTGTTTGCTGACAACTCAATATTCTATTTTTTCCCCCTTTCTCTTTGAATAGAAAACTGCAAAATGGGTAAAAGAAAATAACTGGAGTGGCTTAGAAATGGAGGGGGAAAATTAACTAACCAACAGCAAACAAGAACACCCCACTCCCCCATTTCATCAGCCAAGGTGATCAAGGAAAAAGCTTACAAAAACACTTTGAAGTGCTACATCAAATACATGCTCTCTAGAGGATTAACATAACGAGAGCAAACAGGCCCATGGAATCAACTAATTGCCAAAAAGGGCAAATTTGATTAGAGGCATGTAAGAATGTGAACTGATTACATTTGTAATAATCCATTATCCAAACCTGTGCCATATGCACTCACTGAACAGACATTTACTACACACCAGAGTTATCCTCCTAAAAATTGAGAGCACAGCAAAAGTTGTTTCCTATATACCCCCACCTCTCCCATTCTGTCTTCCCCAGTTCAGTAACTCCTTCTTCCACATTCGTACTGCCAGAGCACCTGACATTCATGAAAGTCATCTGATAAATGAGTTAAGGATTAAACAAATACTACCTTGCGGATCTAAGAAGTAACTGTTGGAAACGATGATGTGAATCATTAATGAGGACTCCCGTGGGGAAGATCTAGGTGGGAGGCAGGGGGGTATTTCAGAGGAGGATAGCATTTCAAAAATCTGGAGCCTTCTCTTTCTCCATAGAGAGGATGACAAATAATAAGTCTATCATAGATAAAGAGATGCAAACCACCAGAAAGTATAAGAAAAGAAGTACACTTCACAATCCTCAAGAAAGTACAAAACAAAATAACAAGATACAGTCGAACTTACTGAATTGGGGAAACCACTATAACGCGTAAGAGGATTGTAAGGAAAGAGGCATTGCCACACGTGCTGGTGAGCCTGTAGATCTGTCAGTACTCCAGAGAGCAACTTCGTCACATCAGTTAAAATGTTAAATGCCTGTCCTCCGTGATGTAACAGAAGCTACCCTAGAGACTCCTGTTAGTCTTTAACAGAAGGCATGTTCAAGCACTGCGTATATTGGCAAAAATTTGGAAACCATCTAAATATCCATCAATAAGGGAATAACTCAATTTAGGTTTGTCTGTGGAATCTGCCAATTTAAAAACATGGCAAACTAACCTAAAATCTGTAAGAGCAAATAAATATGCATACCTACAAAAAGCAAATCACCATACAAACAAATGTGTTTGTAGGCAAAATTCAGACCAAAGGCCCCCACTCTACAACCTCAGTTACAGTTATCTTTCAGATCCTTCCTAGTCCTTAATCCAAAATGTACCTTGTAAAGTGAATAATACTAATTAATCAGGATAACTTTTTAAATTATCTACTAGGTGTCAGTTCCTGTGTCTGGCATGCGTGTGTTGCACTTGTCCTTGCAACAGCCATGCCAGACAGGTACCTTCTCAGTGTTACAGGTGGGATTGTTTGGGAATTTCCATCCATGGAAGACAAGCGGTCTTTGTCTTTAGTCTAATCTTGAAAGAGTTTCAGCCAGAGTGGGGCTGAATTTATGTTCCCAGAAAACTGGGTCCCGTATCCATAGCTTTATAACTCAGCAAATCCAGAAAGATGCTAAGTCATTTCCATCTGCTTTAGCTGAGCAAAGACAGTCCTTGGAGGAAATGTTTAGTGCATCTCATATTTGTTGACCAAGAAGGCCTTAACATCTCCCTCAGGTCCATTAAACTTGGTTTTTTCTTGCTAATGTCTCTTTTCTTGAAGCGCTTTATTTAGGAAACTTGTAATTATAATCTTTTCTGTGTTCCTCTTGTCACTTGGGACTACCTTTCTTCAGGACCTGGGACCCTTTGTGAGGCAAACATTTTAAGGAACCAGCACCGAATCTTCTAGTCTCCATGGTGGACAGGAGCCTGATTTTGCTGTGCTTCTTGATCCAAGTTGTAAAACTACATACTATCATGAAGATACAAGAGAGTTTAATTTTCCTTCGGGTAAGGCCAATTAGCAAACACAGATGACCTATGACCCACCCACTGCCAATCCCGTTGCAGCACAGTTGATTTCAGACTCATTTCTGGCCTCTCTGCCCTGTTGTAATCACCTTGAATAAAGCTTCCCTTACTTATTCAAGCTTTGGTGCAATTTTTGCCTTGATATGATCTTTTTTCCGATTGCCAGGTAACTGGGGAAAGGTGAGGGATGTATCAAGGAAAAGAACTTAAGGGAAAAGGATGGAAGAGTTCAGCTAACACGTAGAAGGCAATGACTCACTTATTTCTCCTTTGTTAAGAAAAAAAACGAACTCCTTAAACACATTTAAAGCCAAGTCTAGTAGGTTATGTAAAAAGCCATTTTACCTTTGTTTGGCATTTAGTATTAGTTAGGTATTTTGCACATTTTTCCTAATCCTTGTTTGAATGTCCAAATATCATCCAATTTTAAACCTTCTCTTCCAATCAATTTATTCTTTTGCAAGCAACGCAAGAGCTAACTCAGACGGGCTTAAGTATAAAACAATTCATTGTATCGATGATGCAGAATCTTAGGGGTATGGGGCAGTGGGATCCAGGACCTCAACAATGTTCTCAGGGCTGGTTCTCGGTCTTCAGGTCCTGACTTCTCCTTTCCTGCCTCCCTTTTTAAGCTGGAGCTCCCCTGAGGCCACAAGGAAGTTGCCAATTTCAGGGTTATATCCTATTCACTGGAAAAAGGATTTCCCTCAAATATTTCGTCCAAAGGCCCCAAACTGGCTTGTAACATACAATCTTTGAACTTGTGAATGAGACATGCAAATGTTTGAAATGGCCGGACCTGAGTCAGATCCTACAAAAGTCACATGTACTGAAAGTGAGAAAGAGGATTCCTCCAAAGAAAAGCAGCGTATGCTGCCTGACAGAGAAATGAAGACTATGCCAGTTCGGCTATACCAAGAAAATTCCATTGCAAATGAGTACAGTCAACTTCACTGACAAGCAATATGCTTTGCATCCTCTCAACATATACAACATTTTAGCTTTATTGCAATTCACTGTGGTTTCTTCAGAGCAAAATCACATTTATCTTATCCCCCCCAACCCCTACTGTATGTTTGCAGTGGGCCAAGGGTAAATGGACCTTGGGTAGTTCCCCGATCTTCCTATGCTCCAATTTTCCATCCTCTCTGAGAGCAATCCTATTCCCTTCTATCCAAACATTAATACATTCATTTGAAAGTTATTTATTATTTCCTAAAACTAAAAACACAACCATGACAACACTAGCAACTAACATTTTTGAGTGTTCACTGTGTGCCAGTCAGGATTTTAAGTACCTTCTGGACATTCTCTCTCTCCCACTGTATTGCCTCTAACACAGAATTGCCAACAATTTCCCTCCTGCTTTTATATTCCAGCCACACTGGTTTTCTTGCTGTCCCCAGTACCCAAAGCTCATTGCTATGGCTGAGGCTTACTGGGCCCTCTGATGAGAATGTTCTTCCCTCAGTTATTCACATGGCTAGTTCTGTTTTTGCCATTCAAAATCTCAGCATATTAGATCTATAGAGAGGCCATCCCTGAACACTCAATGTACATTATGCACATATCTAAACCCACTTACTCTTCACATACTAACCTTTTTTCCTCTTCCACCTTCCTCTTTTTCTTCTCCTTTACCACTTCCTAACTTATTACTTTATCACTTTTTCTTCTCACTCATTACTTCCTAACTCATCTTGGGTATTTGTCTCTTTTTTCCCTTTCTTTACTCTCCCTCGGAATATAAATTTCTGAGAGCAAGGACCTCCTCTACCCTGTTTACTGCCATATCCCGAGTCCCGAGGAACGTGCTTGGCATGTAGCTGCCAACACTTTAATAGTTTTATAAATGCATCTCTTTTCACCCTCATAATGATCCTGTAAGGTAGATACTTTTAGCCAGCTATATTTTGGAGATAAGAAAAACAATGCTGGAAATGCTCAAAGTCACAAGGGTAATAAGTGGCAAAGCTAATACCCCCACTGAGGGACTCTGACTCCAGGATTCAGCTTCAAGGCCAGGGGGCTAAACTATGGCTACACTATGTGCTGAGAGCTTAGCAGAGAGGGGTGAGCCAGACAAACAACACCTCATCATTCCTGACATTATGTAGGCTGGAGGTAGCTATATTTTTACATTATGATTACCACTCCACAGGTAATCAAACAAACAGCTATAGAATTATAATTGTATAAGAAGTGATAGGAAGAAAAAACACAAATGCTATGAAGGAAACACAAAATCAACACTTCCTATATGAGGGAGTCACGAATTTAAGACTTTAAGGATGAATAGCTTTTCTCCGGAGGGAGGAGAGTGGGAAGGGAGCCTTACAGATGAACACGCTGGCAGATCCCTGAGACATGCACCTAGTGCCAGGCAGGAGATAAGAACTGAGGATACAAGCGTGTCACCTAAATTCACCCCTGAGGTACTTTAGTTATATGAAAACAGAAGAAGATGGCTGTGAAGAGGTCTATGACATGTGATATTAGGAGGAGACTTTAAAAGACTCTTCAATTTTTAAAAGATCAAATATGCTATAAATAAATTTGAAAGTGAAGAAACAAAAGTGTATTTCTCCACTCAACATACTGAGAATAGACCTTCTTTTAAGGACCTATAGAATGTTTGAGAAACATTGTCTTGCATTTTTCCAGAAGCATGATTTCAGTCAATAAATCAAGAATCCAGAAAAATAGTGTCACAGTCCACGTTCTCCATAGTCAATGCCATAAAGCTTACAGATTAATAACACCTGCATCAACAAATCAATTCAAGTACGTCGGAAATTAGAATAATAATAGCTAACATTTACTGAATGTTTACTACATACTTTGAGCATGCTGAGATTTTTGTCTTAATCAGCTCATTTAATCTTCACAAAATCTTCATTAAGTAGGTGCTGTTATTATTACCATTTTACAAGTAAATAAGCTCATGGCAAGAGAGAGATTGTACGAGCTGGGCTGAATTGCTCAGTAACATCTATATGTGAGAATTTAAACTAAGCAAGCGTATTACTGTGTGTGTGCATGTATGTTTAATCACTTTGCTATTCTGCCTCTCCTAAGCAGTTTTGGGGACAAAAAAGGAATCAAAAGCATAACCTTATTTAGAGCAGAAAATAAGAATAAACTAAGAAAAGCAAGAAAAATGAATTATGAACAAAACATTGATAATTGTTGCAGGTATATAATAGGTTTATTGTTCTGTTTGTCTATTTATGTACATGTTTAAAAGTTTCCATGACATAAAGTTATAAATAAAAAATAAGAATGGAGATCAATGAATTAAAAATAATTATTCTTAGCTCCAAAGCACATCAATTAGAGCGCTCTTCACTTTCTCCCTTTTATTATATTTTTATCCACACTGATCATGTAAATAGTGATTATTAAATATTTACTGTTAATGAGTCCATTTTATTGTGTTTAATTCTCATGGCAATACTCGCCAACATACATTGCAATCTCCATTTCACAGCTGATGGAAAGGGGACTCAGAAAGTTTCAGGAACTTGTCCCACAGGCATCAGTTAGGAAATGTAAAAATGGAAATTTGGGTTTGAATCTTTTTTATCCTGAAGTCCTTACTCTGTACACTACACCACATGGCCATGATTATGTATTTATAAACTTTTTTTCGTGGAAGGGTGCTTTTCTAACTTATCTTAAAAAATATTCCCATAGCATCTATCATAGCACCTGTTGCAAAGTTGGCTGTCAATGAATAATTTATGGTAGGAATGAGGGAGAGGAAAAATGCACAGACGGCACATTACTCTTATCTCTATATGAACAGCTTCAGTGGGAATTTAATCTTCTTTCTAAGATAAACTATTAATTGACTTGCCCAAGGTTGAAGAGTTTGTTTATGATGAGTTTAAAACTATGGTCCAGTTATTTCAAATTTTGTGCAATTCTCCATTGAACGTGACTACACGATAGAAGCGAAGGGAGGCTGGCTGGCCATCAGAGAAAACTCTGGAAGATTTCAAGTTTACAGTTTTTAAAATTTCCAATAATGTGTTACATCACTCTGAGCAAGTTTTGATTCTGGACCCGTTTGTCCTCCCTCATTTTGAGTCACCTGAAAAAGTTCATCTTTGGAGTCATCCAACTAATGAAAACTCCACAAAGAACAACTGTTAAGGAAAAGACCTTAGAGTCATTCTTCTAAAGAACTTGAAGTTCTGGCAATTCACACATCATCTTACCCATGTAGCCAGAGCAAGAATGACTGTCAAATTTCTTTGCTGATTTTTAGGATAAACTATGTTGACAAAATCCTTATCATTTGCAAGTTTAGAAAAACAACCTGAAGAAACAGACTATCAGTAAGATATGATTTGTTCATGGCGGATCCCCACGGGTGCCCTGTGGGCAGCTCTTTCTTTTCTGCACACTCACAAGCCTAGTAGTAAGTAAGCTACTTGTAACTTTTTGGATCAAAATCAGGTTGGCTGATTTATAGTTTTTGAAATCTTTTTTTTTAAAGAAAAGTTAAGCAAAATTTATCTATATGCAGTTTTTGATACTTTGTCTATTTTATGAGATTTCTCATGCATTCTGAAATGTAGTTCACTATTTGTGAAAATTAAAAGAAAACAAAACCGTTTATCAAAACAGAATTCATTTTACTCACAACCCCCTCCTGTCATACTCCTATGGTTATGAAGACTGGCTAGACTCACTTTTTGCCTTAAGCCCCCAAAATATATGCCTTGCATGCCCCCATTTTTCCTATATTTACTGTAATGTCTACTTCATCTGATGATAAATGTCATTGAAATATCTTCATTTATCTCATTTTGACACATTTTTCTCTTTCAAGATATATCATGCAAAGATGTGCTTAAACTTTTGCTGTGATGTGGGCAAAGAACACACTGGCCTTTAAAATATGTACTAGCATTTAAGTGGCTTTAAGATGTTTAAAATGTCATCTTGTTCATTATTAATGCACAAAGAATTATAATACTATCTCAGCTATAAATCTTTGGTTAGTTCTGTCAAAAGATTACAAAAATTGGCAACTGTTCTCTAGCGTGTATCTTTTACTTCATCATAATTTGTGATTACTACAAATCTGAAATAATCTTAATGTCCAGCATTTATAATGTAAAAAATTAGAGCTAATCAAAGTAATGGGAGACTATGTAGAATTTAAGAATGAGTTCTCTCTATGTAATGTCATATAAAAATCTCTAAGTCACATTGTGGAGCTAAATTGAATCAGTTGAAGAAGAGTAAAAAGAAGAATGTTTACATACCTGTACATATAAGTGTGAATATACATTTAAATAAATCTAAAGGAATAAACCCAAATCTTGAAGGTATCACATTGAGAGATACTTACTTTCTACCATATTAACTCTTTATCATTTTAAATTTTATCATGAGCATATATTAAGCTTATAATTAGAAAACAATATAGATTTTTTCTATTTGGGGAAAAATGTAGTTGTTAGATTATTTTTTAATTATCTCATTTACTGAAATTTTTGTGTTTCTATAGGTAATTTGGTGGTGTTAACATCACAGAAGTGTTTCCTTCTTTTTAGAAGAACACTAAGTCCTGTAATAAGGCCAATAAAAATAAATAACTGTAATAATTCATTGAACTATAAGTATATGCTAAGTCTTCTGTATATTATCACATCCAATATGAAGCACATTACTTTAAGGAAACCTTTATTATTCATACTATACAAGTAGGACACAGCTGAGATTCAAACCTTATTCTCTTTTATGTCAAAGCACATGGTCTCACCTCTACTATCTTATTAAATGTTGTCCACAGTGAAGTTGACAAGTGCAAAACTGAGAACAATTTTTTAGAATTCATGCCCATAAATTTCTTGTATTTCTTTTGGATAAATTGAATAGTCACCAAACAGTCAGAATGAGAAGAGTTCTTATGAGAGATGTGATGAGAATCTCATTTGCTCAGGTCTGCAGCCTTCAGATCTGTTTCCTTGATGGAAATGATAAAGCCACAGAGAACCGTCTCTAATGCAACCCATTCGCCCACCAGGGCCTGGGGATGGTGTGCGTGACCCCACGGGCACGCTCTCGGGCCAGGTCACCCTTTGACTCTCACTCTGGGAGAAAACACTGCAGCGCTTGAGGAAGGCCTTTTGGTATCTGCTCCATTTTCTGTAATAGCTTGGAGCCTTTAAAGGAGAATTTTGTTTTTCAGTAGCTTCGTCATAAGTCTTCTTTTTGACTGCCTTTTCTGAGATAGACTATGTATACAATGTCAAGTTTAAAAGGAATTTACCTAGGCAAAAGGTCACTCGGAATGCATGGGGCAGTCCAGATTAGTTTGGGCAGGTCTGAAACATAAGGAAATGTGGATGAGTAACACCTGACAACCTCAGAACAAAGCTCTCCAAGACTGGTGGGTTTTGTCTAATATTTCTCTAGTGGGTTTTCTTAGTTCCTCCTCACATTCCTTGGAGTCGAGAATCACCTTATCTGTAGAGTAGGAAGGAAGAGACCTTCTAAAGCTTGGCAACATGAGACACAGAGTATCTAAAAGTGGCCAGGAATGTGTTGCAATGGTAACTGCATTCTGACTGATAGTAGTATTTTTTGCCAATATGTTGCTTATAGTAGAAAGAATACATTCTCTATATGAATAAACATAGAGTGAGAAAAAAAAATCTCTGCATATTTCCTCTCTGAAAACCACTCTCCTTGTTATTCTTCTGAATGCTGTAGGCAGAGAGAAAAATGAGCGATTCAGAATCACATAATGCTTGATACCAGGATTTTAAGCTCCTGTGGCTGGTTGCTTTTGATTTTTCTCTCTGAAATGTTCAGTGTCTTTGCTACCAATTTAGCATTCCTTATGTAACAGAAGTCTACACTGACTGGTTTAGATTCAAAGCTAGATTTTCCCAGTCTCTCTGTAACTTTCCTTTGGTCATTTAATTGACTATATCCCAAGGATGCTGAATTAAAATAGAAACTGGTATAAGAAACTCTTTAAGTGACTTAGTTAGAAGTGTATCAACCATAAAAAGATGCACATGTAAAGTTTGCAGAATACTTGCTTACAAAACCTTAATTCCTTTGTCCACTAGTATGCATGATTTCTTTTAAACAAGCTTTCTTTTTTTTTAGTGTTCACATTTGATGTGATAGAACTCCTTAGTTTGGGCATTGGTGTTGCATTGGTCTGAAGACCTTTAAAAGGTTACAAGTTTCTACTGAAGAAACACGGCAATTCTAAATATTTTTCTAAGTTAGATATTTGCACACTGATGATTTCTAAAACAAAAATAACAGTAACAAAACAATCTGATAACAAGACTTGGATTATAAAGGACAATTGTTTAAGGTTTCCAGCTTATGTTCAGTCTAACAGTTTTTTAAAAAATAAAATGCATATGCGGGAAAATTTTATAAGCTACTCTACACTTCTCAGAAGATAATCCTATAAACATAAGCATGGTATATTCTTTGAAAACTACCAGTGTGGAAAAAAAATAGTGTAAATTGCATGACTCTTCAATACCGATAGACATATTGTTTTAATTTTTTAAAGATATGAAAGAGATTGAAATTGGATTATGTGACTGTTGCTGAGAAAGTTGATGTTCTAGCCTCTGAGAAGACATGTGCATGTGTACAATTGTGTGTGTGCATAGTGTAAGGATAAGGGTGCGGGTGTATGATAAAAGTGTTTGTATACATGTAAGTAATCAGCATTATATTTTTGGGAGTGTCAACAGACCTGGGCAACTATGCATTTGGGTGTGAAACTGTGTGTTTTTTGTTTGTTTGTTTTTAAGATTTGAGATTTGCTTATTTCTGAAAACAAGAGTTTGCTTTGACACATGAAGTTCTTTCAATCCTATGCAAAGTTGATCAATAAAGAAACAGCTTCTCCCTTTATCATTCTAGCCTCCCAAACAAGTGAAAACTAAGGCAAGCAGAGGTTGATGAATTTGCCAGCAGTCAATCTCCACCTATAGATTGTTCATCACTTAGATTAGTTAATATAAAAATATTGTATTTCGTAAAATGATCCAGAGTAGGGTTTGATTTGGGGTTGGGGTGGGGAATGAAGAGGAAAGGGACACTTTGTTTGACAAGCCATCGCATTGAAAGGCAAAAAGTCTTCTCCTCAGATCTTAGCACTTTCTACTAATAAAATTGTCAACTTCCAGCTGCCAACCAACGAATTATTTCATGGCTCTTGTCATCAGGATGGGGAATTCCCTTCCAGAGGCTCTGCAGTTCCTGAGGCCAGAGCTGGTCGCTGGCCTGACTGTGGGAAGGGACCTTTAAGGCTGGTGCTCTGAGTGTCTTGAAAGCCTTCCAGGGGAGGAGGCTTTTCAAAGGCAAAGTATTCTGACGCAGACTTGTAACAGGAGGCTTTTCACACCTGGTGCATAAAATCCATTTCTCTGTATTTTTTATGTCGATTCCCTCTGGATCCTGGGGATACATCTACCCGTCCAACAAGAACACAGTTCCTGCTGTATGCTGGACACTCACAGAACATTTACTGGGGGATTCTGCTTACTTAGTGCTGCATAACCAACCACCCTAAAACTGAGGGTCTTAAAACAACAACTTATTCTCTCTCACAGCCCTGAGGGCTGGCTAGGCACAGCCGGGCAGCTGTCATCAGGGGTTTCGCAGGGGCTGCAGCCACTCGGCCCTGGGGCTGGGGCCCTGTGCAGGTCGGCTGGGCTGGAATCCGCAATGGCTTCTTCGCTCACGATCTGCCCCCGCCCCGCACTCCTTGCCCTTTTTCCTTCTCTCCACATAGTGTCTTATCTTCTGCACACCTCTCCACGTGGCTTAGCCTTCTGACAGCAGGGTGGCATTGGGACCATCACATTTCTTACATGGTGGTTGACTTCCAGGAGAGAAGAATGTGAGAATGGTTGGGCCAATTGCAGGCTACACTCGAAGCCAGCTCAGTGTTAATTTGGCTATATTCTATTGCTCCAAGCAGCCACAGGGCCTGCCTGGACTCCACCTCTGTGGGGGAGGGACAAAAGCACATCACTGGGGTGAGAGACGGGATATTGCAGCGATCCTTGAGAAATGTACTATGTCACATTTGGTGTATCAGGCATGGAGGACAGCAGCCCTACTGTCTGCTCATATCCCTGGCTGTATTTTCAAATTCGTAAAGCCTTTGGAAATAGTATTTCTTCCCTGTCTTTGTCCTCACCGCAGGCCTCCGTTTCTCTTCCATAAAAATGTATTGAATTTCCACAAAGGGGAGGCTCCCTGTGGCAGTCACCATCATGGAATTCAGGTAATGGTCTCAGTTGCATGTTGCTGTGCTATAAACCTTTCTCTTTTAATGTACCCCTAGTCTACGTTAAAAAAATTTTTTTTTAAGTGTGTTTAAAATGGAAGAGAAGAAAATGCAGGAATAATCCTGCCATGTTAAGGAGGAAATGCCTGCTCCTGGTACTTCTGGCTGTGTGTATGCCAAAAGCATTATTTGTCTATTGGTTTATTTATGGCTCTGAAAACACTTAGCACTAGGGACACACCGGTAGACGAACAGACATGATCCTTTTGTGGGTTGAGTGTGTTCCCCCGAATTATACCCAGAAGGCCCAATCACTAGTACATCAGAATGTATTCTTAATTGGAAACAGGGTCATTACATATGTAACTAGTTAAGGTTGAGGTCACTACGGTGAACCTTAACCCAGTATGAATGGTATCCTTATGAAAAGGAGAAATCAGGGCACAGAGGCAGATCCCCATAGGAAAAAGATGACGTGAAGAGACACATGGAGAGGGCAGCCATCCACTCAGCCTCCCTCACAGGCCACAGCAGGACCCAACCCTGCAGATACCTGGATTTCAGACTTGCAGCTTCCAGAACAGAGACAATATGTTCCTGTGGCTTAAGCCTGTCCTTCTTTGGGACCGTGTTATAGCACACCCAGTGAACTAATGGGATCTCCATCCTCAGAGGGCTTATCAGCCAGATATTGATCAAACAATCCCAACTAACAGGTGTATAATTACAAAATTGAGCTAAGTAATATGAGGGGAAGAAATGCAATTCTATGAGAGCAGAGACTTCTCCCATTGTGAGGGAGAAGGTCATGGATTCTAGACTTCTCATGTTTTATCGGCACTGGGGAACTGCCACTGAGAAGTCAGGAAGGCAGCTGGATATGCAGGAGCTCAGAGAGTGAGTTCTGGGTTAGAGACATGGATTTGAGGGCCATGAGCCAATAGGTGGTGACTAGAGCTTTGTGTGCAGGTGACTGATAAGAAAGGAGGTGCAGAGTGGGAAGAGATAGAGGCCTGGAAGGCAGTCATCAGCAACTACAGCATTTATATGATTTTTGTCTTATTTTGCCATTATTTCATAAGGAAATGATAATAGAGTTTATGTCCAACTATTCCTGTCAGATCATTTCTTAAAAAATTGAAACCTCTGAAACCACATTTCTCCAAGTTCCAGTACAACCGTGGGCAATTAAAATAAAGCAACTGCAGCTTATTTTTTCCACTTCAGATTACAGAAGGGGAAAAATGTTTTCATAAGTATCTTTTTGTTGTTGTTATTATATATGAGTGCTTTTATTTCTATAAAATACATTCTAGAAGTAGCATTATTGGGTCAAAGGGTATGTGCTATTTATTTATTTATCATAGTAAAAACATTTTAACATGAGATCTACCCTCTTAAAAATTTTTTTTTAATCTTGGTATCATTGATATACAATTATATGAGCAACACCATGGGGGTTACTAGATTCCCCCCCCATTATCAAGTCCCTCCACATACCCATTACAGTCACTGTCCATCAGCGTAGTAAGATGCTGTAGAATCACTACTTGTTTTCTCTGTGCTATACTGCCTTCCCCTTGCCCCCCTTACGTTATGTGTGCTAACCGTAATGCCCCGGTTTTCATAAGTATCTTAGATAAAAATAAAGCAAAAATTGATTTTATGATGCAGAAATATAGTGAAATAAAATGGTCGAAATATTAACAGATGAAAAATAAGTATATGGAGTACCACTTTTGTACATGTGTATAAAGATGGCTATTTATTTTGAAAAGTTTGAAATTGTATACCCTAAATTCTTCATTTAGTGATTCTTCATTACTTAAGTCTAAGTATTAAATATACAGAGATTTATTCTTCTTCACCCTACAAATATATTTCCTTGAGAAGAGGATTTACAGAGCTATATCATTTTAAATAAGCTCCTTCCAGTGAGTAAAGTTTGATGGGTCCAAAGGTGGATGAATAATAGGACCAGAGGGTACCTGAGAGGAAAATGAAATACATTCACAAGGACTGTCTGCCCATGGGAACCTTTGGCTTTCTTACATTTTACCAATCTAGGGAGAAATTAATAGCAATTAGTAATCAATTCTGCCCAAGGCCTTGGCATTTAACAAATTTTATAAATGGATAAAAATGTTTGGTGGTTATTTTTTGTTATTAAGCTGGTTAAGATGGAGACCCCACCTTCTATTACCTAAATGTGTGAAAATAAATACAGATGAGAGACATTCACATATTGCGTGGCTCTGATACGTGAATTCTGTTGATCTTAATGTGTTAAAATAACCTGAACTATTCTGAATCCTTCCCTCTCTTAGACATTATCATCATTTATTCATTTTCATTGGGGAAATTAATTTTTGAGTAGGATATCATTCAAAAAACCTAAATATTAGATTAAGACAGATTAAAGTAGAATTCGGCTACATCATTAAAAAAAGGAAAAGACAGCCTACTTCTAGAATTTTTACTACCACTAATACTACTGTGAAGGAGGAAGCATTTATTATCTCCTATGACTCAGGTACTTTATATAATTAAATTACACTAAATAACTATATTTTGTATAATTTAATTTAATTATATAAGCCAACCTTTAAAGTCAGAGATTTATTCTTCTTTTACAGATGAGAAACTGAAATTAAAAGATTCCAAACAACTTGCGCAGCTTTACACAACTAGGAAGCACCAAACTGGATTCATACCTCGGTCTTCCTTAACGCCAAGGTCCTGCTCTCATTTGGAGTGCCATGCTACCTATCTAAGTTTTCAGAAGAAAAATGGAGACCCTCCTACACCATTGCTAACACTAGAGTCATGACTGCTATTGCCACCAATCAGAATGGGATATTTAGGGCCCTTTTCAGTAATAGAGCACATCACTGTAGCCAAGCCGACTGAGAGCTACTCTCAACATTTTTTAATAACAAGTTAGAGCCCGTCACAGAGTGTGTGATTGATTCCTCGGTCATCAGTGCTATTCAGAGCGCTCAGAGAGTGCCAGAGTCACTCACCCAAAATTCTCAGACATCCATTTCCATTTTTCTTCGCATGGCTGTTACTTCGAGTTTATTCCCACCATCTATCCTCAGTATCTTTGCAATCAAGTTATTTTAGACAATTGATGATCAAGTAGCACTTGACTCACCAGTTTGGATGATTCGAAGCCCTCTCTTGGTAGACTTTTTTAGTATCCTGTAGCCTTGTACCTATAAATGACAATCTGGGTTGAGTATACTTCCACCGCACTTGACAAGCTCACTGGATGGAAAGACCTCTAGCCTGGGAAGGAATATACATACTAAAATGTCTAAATTACTTGAACGTATTCCCTCTCAATCAGAAATGTGAGTTCCTACCAGGTTTGTTGTATGCCATTGGCCATTTTAGTTAAGGCCCGTTGGAAATAAAGAGAAAATAACATTTTAAAGACTCGATGAACAGTCTTGCTGGTATCATACCTGCTCTGTCAGCCCCTCTTGTTGTAGATTTGGTAGGGCTGACAGAGAAGCAGTAAGGAGACTGGGGCACAACCAAAGGAAAAGTGTATTTTTACGTATAAGATGTTACATGTCATATATACACAAACACATAGACATATAGTGTATATAAAATGGGAAACTGGGAAATGATTTAGTTGCTCTCTCAAAATATAAATAACACTCACTAGGTGAGTAACATTTAAAAGTTTGAGGTATATGATGAATATTTTGTTAATAACAACATAGCTAGTTTTATTAAGCACTATGTACCAGGCCATGTGTTATATAAACACATACACACTCACACACTTATATGTATATGATTCTCACACAACCCAGTGAGTTCCCATTTTACATGTGAGATAATTGAGACTCAGGCTGAATCATGAGCTCATTTCAAATGCACATGATTAGTAAGTGGCAGCGCTGAGATTACAGACCCAGGTCTTTAAGCTCTGCATGGTGATGCCGACCTACACACTGTACATCTTCTCTGTGACACCCTGCCAGGTACTAGAATTGCTCAAGGGGTGGCCTGATACCATTTCTATCAGATTTACCTGAGATACATGCTAAAGCATGGTTCCTAGGTTCTATAACTGACTTTCCAAATTAGAATTTCTGGGAGGCAAGTCCCAAAGATCTACATTTTTATCTGCTCCTCAGCTAATTTTTTTTTAAATGTGAATGTAGCTAACTGGCAGGCCCATGAGTGTGAGAGTAATACAGTGGAAAGACCATGGTATCCGAGTTTAGGTGACCTGAGTTTTAATCCCTCCCTGCGGTAACTACTTCTGGACTAGTCACTTCACCTTTCTGTGCCTGCATTATGCCATCGGCAAAGAGATGATGTTAGATCAGATGTCTAGGCTAACAGTTTGCAAATATTTCAAATAGACCTCACACTGTGGGAAATAGTAGTTCTGCTATGCTCTGCATTGATCAGTCCAATCCCAGCCCTGTTGGCAAGGTCCACCAGTGTATTTCAAAGAGACTCACTATCTGGAGTAGGGTCAAGGCTGGCCAGCCACACAGCCAGGGCTGGACTCTGACCTGGGGCAAGAGCAGTGGCTGCTTTTGTGGCCTGCAACACAATGAAACGTAGGTGAGCAAGTGCTGCCATTTTAGATGCGCTAGGTGGAGGTACAGAGGTCATTTTTCTGACCTGCAGCATATTTTCACGGAAAACAAGCAATAGTTCCTGTTCAAGAAATCAGGGGCCTGTAGAACTGATAGTTCTTTAGATTTAGAACACCCTAATCTGTTTCAGCGAAGAAGTGATCATTTCTAGTCTCTGAAACTGTTCCTGCAAATCCAACAGTGTCGTTTCGTTTGTGGCCAACACAACTGCACTGGACTTTACAAGAGAAGTAAATATGTCCTCAGTGGCTTCTTCGTACCGGCAATTAACTGCTCTGTTGGCAGATTCTGGCATCTGCATATGCAAATACACGTTCAGCAGCACGCCGTAGGATGCAGGCACACATTTCATTTTGCAAGCATATTTTGGGAACTTGGAAGGAAACGTGGTCTTTATTTTAATCTGCAGTGCCTTGTCCAGTGTTTTCCATACCAACATGTTTATGAAATGAGTGTTTGATATTTACATCCCAAAATAAACAGCTAATGAATATTCATGTATGTTGGATGCAGAGAAAAAGCCAAGAATAGAACATCAGAGTGCACACTCCTACTCCCCATCTGTAACCATTAGGATAACATGACTACATTGCCACTAGCTAGGCCTGGACTCATTCATTCAACAAACAGCTATTAATCGCACATTATGTACAAGCCATTGAACCAAACAACAGAGGCTTTCTTTTTTTATTTCAAGGAGAAACCACCTGAAAGTAGAGAACAATGGTTTAAGAGTATGGTTCAACGACTATTACATGCATACTTCATGTGAGATGCTGACATAGGTGCAGAAGCTTCAAGCAGTTATTTTTAAAAAGAGACAAATCATTTCCCTGACACAGGAAATGGTCCGCATGAGGAAGACAAACAACAGCTGGATAAAAAAAGCACACAGTATGATAGATAGTGATAAAAATAAATAGATAAAAAGAGAAGGGAATGGGCTGCCAGTGAAAGGAGATTGATTTAAATAAGGAATCAGGAAAGTCTCACCGAGAAGATAAAATCTGAATATGGATTTCATGGAGATAAGGGAGTGAGCCATGGGGGTGTCAGTGGGAAGAGTGTTTGAGGCTAAGGGTATTGTAAATACAAGCCTCTGAAGGTGGGCGCCCAGTAAGTTAGCAGTATGCAAGGGAGGCTGGAGTGGCTAACGTGGAGGGAACAAGTCTTACGGGGTAAGAGGGGTAAGAGGATGCCCGATCATGTAAGGCTGTGTAAGCCAAAGTCTTTGACTCGGACTCTGGATGAGATGGGAAGCCACCGGGCATTTGAACAAAAGGAATGACATGCTCAAGCTTGTATTTTAGAACAATGAGATTACTGTATGAACTGAAAAAAGTTTAGAGTGGGCAAGGGCAGAAGAAGGGAGTCCAGTGGGGTGGTTTTTGCTATGAACAAATTCATAAATGATAGAGGCTTGGATCAGCGTAGGAACAGTTGAGGTGTTGGAAAGTGGTTGGATTTGGGATGTTTTACATGTGGAACTAATAGGATTTCTTGCACCAACTAATTTTTCATTTTGAAATATAATACACGGCAGAACATTACATGAAAAACAAATGTAAAATTTACCAAAAGATGTGAAGCAAACACCATGTATCCATTACCTAGTATAAGAAATAAAACAGGGCTCGTGCTCCAAATGCACCATATATATTCAACAAGCTGGAAGAAAGATAGGCTCCGTTAAGGAGAGTCCTGGGGGGATGTCAAAGAGACCCAAATCAAACTTATAAAGAGGATATGACAATGTCTTAATTAAAAGTTCACAGGTAGAATGGATGACAGAAGAGACATTACAGAGTAGAAGATGAGTGAACGTTCCAAGATGATGTCTTCAATGGAAAGAGCGGGACTAGATTAAGAAATATGATGGACGCCTTCCAACAAAGTAAAAGCTGTTCTTGAGGGCTTCTCATTCCCAGAGGACTGTGCTCCCACAGCATAAAACACAGGTTCAGAATGTTTCTGGCTTACAGATTGGATAGACATGATCCTTCTTCAGTGACAGGGGCCACAAGTTCTAGAGAGCAGAAGAAAATACTGGCCAAATATCTGTTAGAATCTGTTAGATAACCTAGATAGTCTGGTATACAAGTTATGTGATTTGGGGCTGCAGAGAAGTCTCTTTCCAAGAGCTTTCTGGCATAGCAGCACCTGCTCATTTGGTTAACTTCAAGGAAATGGATATAGTAGTAGCAGGAATTGCTTTAATTAAAATATTCTCTGGAACAAAATGTCTTGTTCCAGGCTCTTCTGCTCCATTGGCAAAATACATTACCCTAACAGTTTAGGGGAAAGATCAGGAAAAAGATGCTTTTGAACACAGAGTAACACAGCTTTCAACAGTACCTATAGCTGCGGTCAGGGAGAGACAGAGAGCATCTTTAATGTGCATGACAAATGGAGGGGTATGAAGATCTGAGACATTAATAGTAAACTGTACAAAGCACCACTGATAATCAGACCTGATTCTTGACATCCTCTTAAGACTGGCTTAAAGAGTTCAGATATTTTGGATAATAGGTTCCCTGTTACTAAGAATTCAAAGGGCTACAAGTTGCTACCATCTTATCTTAGAGTCAGTCAAGGGGATGGTATAAATTTAATACCAGATAAGAGATTGAGGAAGGGAAGAAGCAAAAAAAAAAAAAGAGCATTAAAAATATTGCCTTTGCTTCTGCTGGAGATTTGCTATAGAAGTTTACAAGATAGCTTGAATTCTTCCTTCAAGTGCAGTTATGTTGTAACTAATGGTTTTGGGACTAATGTCTTCAAGGACTGAGTTGCTAATCCCAACAAAAAACCCAGAAAGGAGTGGTTATCTTTATGTGAAATACCAGCAAGGAATTCTGTTGCACTTGTAGGAAGAAAAGGACACCTTGAAGAAGGCAGTCATGGTCTCCTGCACCCTGTCTTCAGGAACGGGAACCTGGCAGAGAGCTACTCGTTTAACCCAGCAACAAAAACCGCAAAGCCGAACATTGGGCTGGAAGCTGTGTCTGTCTCATCAGGTGCTGTTCTGTGATGGTGTATGTGTGTGCATCATGCCCACATCTCTGAGCGCGAGTATATACTATATGTTTATTGTATGGATATATGGGATTTCTTGGTGTTTTATGATGTATCACAGCCAAATTATTTGTTGGTTCATGGACATACTGCCCTTTCATTTAAAAAATTTTTTTCCAATGTTTAGGTGGTCTCCAATTAGGAAATGCATTTAATCATGTAAAAGATTAATGCTAAAGTAAGCTTTTTAGGGCCTCTTGCCAAAAGATAGTAATTCAATCCAGTATTGGCTTTTTCACAAATAACAGAATTGAGAAACTTTTATATCTAAAACTGACAATTACTTAAGATTTGAACAAAATTAACCTGCTTGCTTTATGTTTATACAGTTGTGCTTTGAACAATGCAGGAAATATACTGACCCATAGACATAGTCAAAAATTCATATGTAACTTGTGACTCCCCAAAAAACTTAACTAACTACTAGTAGCCTACTCTTGACTAGAAGCTTAACTGATGGTATTAAAGATCGATTAATGCATATTTTGTGTTATACGTATTATACACTGTATTCTTACAATAAAGTAAGCAAGAGAAAGGAAAACGTTTTTTTAAATTGTCACAAATCTCCACAAAGTTTTCCAACATATTTCTTGAAAAAAATCTGCACTTAAGTGGACCCAAGCAATCCAAACCTGTGTCGTACGAGGGACAGCTGTATTTAATGTGCATTTTTGTACAAACAAGATTATAAGGTATATTTGAAATTTTAGTGATTTAGTCTTTCTAACTTTTCATGATTTTTAGGAGTCAGACTTTCTAGAAAATATTTTAAAGTATATTATATTGTCCTTTTGTCCATTATTCAGCAAATAAGATATGACCTTAATAAAGTTGAGTCACTACAGTTTGAAAATGTCAGAACATACCCTATAGGATTATTAACCTCACTGCCCCTTATAGAATCTGTATTCATCACTGCATATTAAAGAAAATAATGTTTTTACTGGAACACCCAGGCACCCCACAGCGATTATATACCCTGATCATGGTATTGTACCAGTAAAACGCAAGTATGAGGGGTTTGTACTGCATTGTTACATGTCAGAAATTGCCTGTGGTTCTAATATGCACCTCAAGAGTTTAAGGAGATAAATGTTTTTTAGAGGGAATTTCTGCTTCCACTAGAGAATATATACATAATGTAAAATTTTACAAAAGCAGAAGTAGTGTATTTTAAAGAACTACACTTCTGAATTTACTTTTCATATTCTATAGTTCATATGACTTAAATGAATCACTGATTAGTAAGTGTGCTTATTTTAAATGCTTAGATTCTGTTGTATTTTTCATTAAGTTTTAGGAAAATGAAATTGGTTATCAAGTTGTAAAAAAGATTAGTAAACTTGAAGATATAACAATAGAAATTATTCAAAATAAAACAGGAAAATACTGGGGAAAAAAATGAAATGCATCAGTGTGTTGTGGGACAGCTTTATGTGACTTAATATATAAACAGGATTATTCTCCCCAAAGAGGAAGAGAGAAAGGGAAAAAGAAAGGTATATTTGAAAAACAAAAGGCTGAATATTTTGCAAAGTTGATGAAAACTGTAAGCCCACAAATCCAAAAAATTCAACAAACCCCAAGCCCAAGAAATGTGAAAGAATCTATCTTTGTTTCTCCTTAGGTGGTACTGTGTCTATTTGCATTGGCTGATTTTAATATTTTTCTCTTTTCACCAGTTTCAAGCAATCTGGTTACAATGTGCCTTGGTTTAGGTTCTTTCATATTTCTTGTTTAAGTATTTAGCATAATTAATTGTTGTGGTGAGTGTAACAGTTTGAATTTTGTCCTCACAAAATAGAAATGTTGAACCCCACAGTGACTCAGAATATGACCGTATTTGGAAATAAGCTCTTTACAGAGGTAATGACGTTAAAATGAGATCATTCGAGTGGGCCCTAATCCAAAATGATTGATGTCCTTATAAAAGGGAGCAATTGGGACACAGAGACAGATGTGAAAGCCCACAGGGAGAACACCACGGGAGTACTAAGGGTTCAAATGATGGATCCACAAACCAAGGGATGGCAGGGATTGCCAGAAAGTCACCAGAAGGCGGGAAACCGAAAGGAAGGATTCTTCTGCTTGTTTCAGGGGGGGCTGGTCCTGCTGATGAGACCTCTTTATTCTCAGCAGCCCTGGCATTCAGCTCGGGCCGGATCCCAGCAGCGCTCCGACTTACGGATCTGAGAGGTGCTGCTGCGACTGGATGCGTTCTAGATTAAACCGCTGGTCTCGCTCTTACCGGCCCTCAGGGGGTTAGAGCGTGCTGGTTGCTGTTTGCACAGGAGGCGGTCAGGACAGATGTCAGTCCTCCGAGTGCCTCCTGGAAAAGCTGGGGCATTTGCCGCGTGGCCCCACTCCTTCCCTCCCCAGGAAGAAGCTGGGGGCCGGAGTTCTCGTGCCCTCCCTTGCGCTGAGCCCGGAGGAAGGGCCGCGGGGTATGCTGGCCCAAACTCCCGTCGCTGTCTTTCCCCAGGCAGCTGGAGTGCGCCGGTCCTGCAAGCACTATAGGACTGGCGGAACAGGAGCTAGTCCTCTGGGAGCTCCTGTTGAAGCCGGAACACTGGCTGTGGTCTCTTTCCTTCCTCGGTGAGAGGCTGGGGACCGGGGAGTCTCCGCCCCAGCACACGGCTCTGGCCCGAGGAAGGAGCCTGCTAAGAGGTGGTCTTGAACGTCCCTACTGGCTTTGCTGCGTTTGGTTTCGCATTTGCTCAAGGAGCAGAAGCCTCTCAACCAGCTTCTGGATTTCTCCCAAAGGGATTTTTTTCTGAATTGCTGTTGAAACAGTGTGTTTGGGGTGGAAGGAGGGTCCAGGGCTTCTTATTCTGCCATCTTGCTGACAACACCCTCCAAGAGGCAACCAGTTCTTGAGCAGTTCTAATTCGCCACGCAGAGTTTCTGGAGACACTTACAGAGAAGCACAGTGCCCTAGATAGCCAGAGGAAGTGCTGATAAGAGGGCGGAAGTTTGGATTATTATTGCCAATGTGATTCCATCTCCCGTCCTGGGGAATCAGGTTGCAAACCCATACCAGGGAAAGGAATTAGTAGGGAAGACTTATAGATTAAGTTCTAGTTATGTAGCATTTTATTTTGCTCTAGCTGGCTTTACAAATACAATATGCATGACAAACTGCCTTTACCCTACCTAAAGAAGATCCAGTGGTATCCTGGAGCCTGCTTACACCAATTCCCCAGCACAGATTGTATCTATCTCTTCCCAACTCCACTTTCAGTGACATGACTTCAGTGCTTGAAATCAGCCATGAAGGGATCATTACACCATGGAAACTGGCAAATGTTACACATGAAGGCTTTTCTCTTTTGAAAAATCAGTCGTTAAACATTTCCCAGTACATTTGGAGGACTATGCACCTAAAACACTGTATGTGTGTATGGAGACGGAGGCCACCTCAGGTCTGGTTCCCAGCAGACAGACTCTGAGATGTAGATATCTATGCAGGAACTTGTACTAACCATGTCTTTTATTTTCTGTATTCTGATGCTTTAACGTCTGGAGTCCTGCCAATGGGATGGGCTCCCCAGTTCTAAGAGATAGTAAACAGCTTTCCCACAAGTTTGCTTTTCAAATGCAAACCTAACAGTCCAGAACCAGACCTCCAACCACTTGTCCTGACTACCTCCAGGGACCAGGGCCAGGCCCCAGGCAGTGAAGGGCAGGTTCTCTGTCCCAGAGCCCACTGAAATGACAATAAACTAGCCAATCCTAAGGCTGCTTACCCTGCCTTAATTGTTCCTTCCCTTGGAAAGCTCACAGTCCCTTCCTCTCTCTCTACCTCCCGACCGAGCCCAGCACACCTATGCGGCGGCCGCTGTGGCATGGTGTGCCTCCTTCTCTTTAGAACTGTCAAAAACTATCTTTTCGATGGTGACCATCTGATGGTTGACGTTAGCATACCTAAATAATAATAAAACCTATATTAAAGTAAAAGTTATTTGAGGAAGCTCTCAGATCAACACATTTGAGAAGACGCAGAAATAGAGCTGGGAAGAGAGAGGATTTACTTATACCTCAGTCCCAAGGCCTTGTTCAGTCCCACAGAAATAAGATGGCCTTCTAAGTGGTTCCCTTTGAGGCATGGGACCCAACTTTCATAACCCCACATTGATCAGGGTGAGATGTGAGCAGACCCTGGGAAGGGGGCTTGACCTTGGGCTTTGAAGAAACTCCCTGGCGGAGAGCATTACCCAGAGAAGGATTCTGCTGAGTTCTGTGAGTCTCCAGTGTTCTCAGCGGCTAGGGGAAGCTCCTGGTTCTGAAGGAGGGCTGCGGATATGCACCTCTGCACACACTACATAATAGGAAGATAAAATCAACTACCAAATGCGGTCTACCTTCTATGATTCATGAGCTTTCTGATTGAGTCAACATCACTGAGGAGAATAAATGCTGTAGTTAAAAAGGTGCTTAAAGTTCATGCTAAGAACAGAATCAGGTATGTCCCTTCAACCCTGGCAGAAAAATAAATTAGCCATTTACAACTTTGCAAAACCCAACATACTGTGAAGATTTATCAGTTGGACCATGAAAAAAAAACTGACTGTCTTCAAAAACCACAGTTAAAAATGAAAACTGGTGCAATTGACATCCAAATAAAATAAACTTCAAGGACAGAAGAAATGTGGAAATAAAACTTTGTTGGATTTCTCACCTTCTCTCTCTCCTTATTTGGCCTTAGAGTTTCCTATCATCTTGTAAAACTGGTGACTGGCTGAACAGGAAGGGCAACTGATTAAGTTCTTCATCCACCAGAGGAACAGCCCGCAGGACATGTAGCCAGGGTGGAGTCTGACAGGCAGCAAAGCAAGGTGGTTTTACAGAAAGTTTCTCTTTGTTCTAGTTGTTTTCTCTCTGGGAGCTAGAAAATAAAGGTTGTGTAATCGACGCATTCATTATTCTAATTAATTATTTCTGTATCCATGTTTTTAATAAACTACAAAAATAAAACATACATACTCTTTAAATGTTTGAACCACAAAGTCCTATGCATTATTCTGTGAAATGGATGGGAAACAAACAACCGAGAATGGGTTTCATTCAAAGGAAGGTAGCAGACTCATACAGGAAAAGCAAACGTCCAGAGATTTCATAAGAATTCAAAGAAACAACTACGGAAGAGGAGAAGGGGCCAGTCAAAGGAGCAGCAAGAAGCAAAAGCCACACTTTATTAGGAATAGTTGAATGTGTGGAGTTCTCTCCAGGGATGCATCTTCTTTAAACCATGTTGTCTGAATGCAGTGGCTTAGCTGCCTCTTGATGCTTTCCTTGCATTCTGTCAAATGTCTATATAGCTGCAAGGTCCCCTCACTTGGTTCTGTACAATCCAGAACATATTTATTGTTCTCGTCTTATGCTTGATGCAGTTGAAGATGCAAAGGTGACTTTAACAACAGCTAACAGATTTTGAGCATTTACCATGGCCTAGATTCTACCTAAATCTCTTTAAACCCTCACAGCAGTCCTTTGGTGAGGATCTTATTGCTATTTCCATTTGTGGATGAAAAGACTAAAGCTCAGGAATGGTAAGTAACTTGCCCAAAGGTATGAGTTTGTAAGCTGGTAAGAAACACCAGAACCATAGTCAATCTGATTGTGGAGTGTGAACTTTAAATCATTCATTTGACCTTTAAATCATACATTTTCTAGACTATAAGGAGAGATTCATTATTACTAATGGGATTCTAGAAGGAAGGAGAAATGGATTTTATCCTTGAAGAACTAGTTGGTGTTAGATAGTTAAAAAGGGTCATTATGGAGGGGGCAATGTTTGCACAAAGACATAGATTCAGAATACTTTAGGACACTTTAGGGGGACACAAGTGAGTTTTGTGTCAGGAATTAGTTAGAAGATAAGGTTGAGACAAATTGTAGAAGCACTATATATCCACCTTTCCCTTTGTTTAACTACTGGATTTTATAACCAGAGAGAAGTCTTAGTTCAAAGCCCTTAAGAATGCCCCAAGAGAGGAGGTGTCTCAGAGAAGATAAGAAATAAGGTGATCATTGCCTTAGAACGAACGGATCCTCAATGTCGTCTCTCCTCCCGTGAATCTTCCCATATATTCCCTGGCCTGCTAGTGCCGCTTACCACGACGAGGACGCAGTTCCCTCTCTCACTCCAGCTCATCTCTGACTCAATTGCCTACCCAACCAAACCAATGGATAAAAAGGCTGGGGGTCACTTTGGGTGGAGGTCTCTAACCAGCCTGAGTCATGCAATAGGACCGATGGCGTCCGAACCAGGGCCAGGAAGGAGATCACTATGTCATTCTGCTAGTGGACATCCTGGGAGTCACAGGTCTGTAACAGGAGGGACCACATGGCAGTGGGAGAGGAGGCGGTAGGGGTGCCTGAGGCAGCCCAAATTCCAGACCAGAGAGCAGCAGGATGACTTTGACCCCACATAGATTCTTTGCTATACTGCAAGAAAGAAAGATAGGAAAAGGTCTAATTCCTCTCTTTCTCAGAGTCAAAACAGTTACAATTCTCTTCTGCAAACTCTTACAGAACTACTTTGAGAAGCGGAGCGGTGTTGGGTGCTGCTTCGCCATTTCTCCCTCCTCCTGGGTCAGAGCACTGGTTTCCTAGCAGCCCACTCTTCCTTTTCTCCGCCCCGAGGCTTGCGCAGGGCTCCCATCCTTAAGGCAGTTGTCCTAGGGCATTCCCCTGCCGCAGTGATGTTCGATGGGTGAGTACGGAACACCCTCAAAACAAATAATTGCCAAAGAAACACTGAACTTCTAGAAGAAAACAGGGAAAAACTCCCTGACCTTGGTCTTAGCGACAGTTTTTTGGATATGACACCGAAAGTACAAGTAACAAAAGCAAAAATAAAGTGGGGCTATGTCAGGTTACAAAAGTCTCTGCACAGAAGAACGATCAATAACCAATGACATGAATTAGTGACCTACAAATGAGAGAAAATATTTGCAAATCATATACCTTGTAGGGGAGTTAATATCCAAAATATGTAAGGAACTCATACAACTCAATAGCAAAAAATCAATCAGATTTAAAAAATGGGCAAAAGCTCTGAATAGACATTACCCCAAAGAAGATATACAAACGACCGGTGGGCACCTGGTGTCTGTTGTATACATTGTAATCATCAGGGAAATGCAGATCAAATCCACGATGAGATACCAGCTCACACCTGAGAGAACAGCTGTTATCAAAACGATAAGAGATGACAAGTGTTGGCAAGGATGAGGATGAAAGGAAAACCTTGGGTGCTGTTGGTGGGAATGTAAATTGAACTACCAGATGAGCCAGCCAACTCACTTCTAAGTATGTACCCAAAGGAAATGAAACCAGCTCAAAGAGATATCTATGCCCCTATATTCATTGCAGCATTATTAACTACAGCAAGGCATGGAAGCAACCTAAGTGGTCATCAGCAGATGAATGGATTGGGAAAATGAGGTATAGGTGTACAATGGAATATTATTCAGGGGTAGGAAAAAAAGGAATTCCTGCTATTTAGGACAACATGGTTGAACCTGGAGGGCATAATGCTAAGTGAAATAAGTCAGAAAAAGACAAGGACTGTATGATACCACTTATATAGAGAATCTTAGGAAAACAGAACTCATAGAGATAGACAGTAGATTGGTGGTTGCTACAGGTGGGAAGTGAGGAATTGGGAGAAATGGGTGAACGTGGTCGAAGGGCACAAGCTTCAGTTATAAAATGAATTAGTTCTGGGGGTTTAATGTACAGCCTGGTGACTGCAGTAGATTGCTCTATTGTATACTTCCAAGCTGCTAAGAGAGTAGATGGTGTGAGTTTTCAGTACATGCATACACAAAGGGTATCTATGTGGTCATGATGGATATGTTAACAACCTTATTATGCCACATATTATATCAAATCATCATGTTCTAATCCTTAAACCTACGCAATGTTCTATGCCACATATATCTCAATAAAGCTGAAAAAAATTTTAAAAAGAAACACTGAAAACTCTGGGAAGGCAAAATTTCTCCTTTACCATGTGGGGGTTACAAAAGAGAGCCTTCGTTACTTCCTTTAGGGCCTGATGGAAGGACGACGGGAGGTTTGAAAGGGCTGTGGTCCTTTCCCACCACAGGGATAAAGCTGTACGAGAGGAAACATAGCTGAGAGATGGTGATGAAGTTGGAGTTCAGAATCAAGCAATTCCTGAAATCAGCTTGTATTTTTTTCCATTAGGTGAGCTAACGAATATTTTTAAAAAGCTGGTTGGGTACATTTTTCTGTCTTTGGCTGTAAGAAGTGACCGTGGTGGGCCCCAGCCTTATCTGCAGTTGTTCGGCTCTTCCCAGGTCTCACGGAGGGCTCACTGCCACTGTCTGCAGTCTGTGGCAGTGTCACCGGACTTGGGCAATAACATGTCATAAATGTGCTGGTGGCACTGTAAGAACTTTTACCAAGAACCCAAGTGTTCGATCTAGTTAATATCAGATGAAAGGTGGGTTTCAAAATTAGGGAATCATGCTTGAATTTCTGGGATGTCTGACAATGGGTATAGGACACTTGGTAAGTCCCTCTCAGAGCTTCCTTTGACCTGGCAGGACTTCACCCTAGACAGAATACCAAGAGCATCTCCTGGGGGGAACTGGGTGACTCCAAAAACTCTGCTTCCTGGCTGTCTTGATGTCCTATGCTGTGCTCTGGCGAAAAAATTATCACATGAACTGTAACTTCTATTTGATTCATGTATCAGAGAAATCATCTGTGCCAAGGCTCTAAACCAGTCATCCGTGAGACTCATGCAGAAGATTCAGGATAGGTACGTCCAAGAAGAAGACATAGATTATATAAATAGTTTGACTGATACCTCAGCCGTGACACCTTAGGGTCAACTCAGGGCACGAAGAAATGGAATTGCCATACAAAGGTAAATCTTCAAGGAGAATCAGCTCATCCAATCTTTTAAAAATCTGAGCTCCTTTGGCATCATACAGATGCGATCTGTGTCTTCCCTCGCCTGCTAAGGCCACCAGTGAGTATACGCCCTTTCCTCTGTCCACCTGTCCCAGGACAGGGAGATTCAAGGAGGTGTTCTGACTTGGTCCCCCACAAGGCGACCCCCTTTCTGTACTCTGTCATGGCTTCCCAGGAGCCACCCTAAAGTCCTGTCACCTTTCCTATTAACTCCTTGCTCTATGTAGGCTCTCCTTTTCTTGGTTCTCGAGCTTGATAGACTCTCCCTCTCCTTAGACTCCTTGCATTTCCTGAACTGTTCCCTACATCTATACCTTATTAAATCTTCCTTATTTTTTGTTCTCAGTTAAAATGACCCTTCCCCAGCTAGATCAAGTATCCTTGCTATGATCAGTCATTGCACCCCATCCTTCTTGTTCAGAGGTCCTATCATATTTTGTGCTTTTTTATATATACATAGACATAATTATTTGAGGCTTTGTATATCACACTAAACTTACCAAGGGCAAGGAAATGTATGTATTTCTTTATTGCTATGCTCCCAGTGCCCAGTACAGTGCCTGGTACTTCGTAGACATTAAGTAAATGGTTTGTTTTTCAGTGAAATGATTGTGCATGCCTTACTCTGCCCTCTAGGGCCAGGCTGGATTAAGACGCATATGAATACCAACTACTTGCTTTAATAGCAACTGAATGCATTCTTTCCGCAGACATTCTAAGCATACACAGCAACATCCCTTGCATGTTTTCTACCAGCCTTCTGACCACCCGACCCGCAGAGCTCTGAAAGGGGCTGCCTGGGGAAGAATGGGGGGATCTACAACCCCTGGGCCTCACCCTTGCCTTTTCAGAACCTGACTTGTGTGCTCAGGGTAAATTAATTATTCTCTTCCTATCCCAGGGCTTTTGAGTGAGAATGGCTGCAAAGCCTGATGAGTCCTGGTAGATCAAAACAAGCATGGACCCTGCTGTGGAGCGTCTGGCCCCGCTGCAGAGTTCCCGAAATGCGGGCAGCTTTGGCATTTGATCACTCTCAGCATAGCCCCTGGGGAGGCCTTATCTCAGATGCTCTTTTAAAAACAAATTCTTTTCAATAAAACTTGCTGCCTTCAGCCCCTCCCTTTCTTTCCTTTCACTGATGAATAAATCCAGTCCCACTCTGGCCAACCCCCCTTCACTGTCCTGATCAACTAGCAACTCGTGTTCCAGGAGAACGACTTCCAAATACTGTTACTGGCAGACGAGCAAGAACAGAAACTGCCCTCTTTCCTCTTTCTTCCCTCTGGAGCAATAAATCATCTACACATCCCGGGTGATTTCCACAGTCAGTCCACTTAAAGCAGTATTTCATGATTCAACAGCTATAATGTTTCTTCAACAGACCGTTTCTCACTATTGTCCCTGAGCTCCAGGGACAAGTCAAGTTCACCTGAGGGCCGCCAACTGAGTAAAGTTCTTTGAGAATATGGCCCAAGACTTCCTGTTGTGGCTGTTTTCCTCAGTCCGACATTTCCAGGGAGTGGATTTGTTTACAAATAAAAGACCTGTGTGGAACTTGAACAAGGACTGCTCGCTGAGTTGCGATCTGCCTGACCAGGCGACCTGTTGTCTTAGAAAGAAACAGAGGCTGCTCTCATTGTTGGCCTCTCAGTGGTCACGATATCTGTTGAGAATTGTGACTTTAGATGAAAAGAGATTAAATGGACTTGTCCCTGAATCTCAGCTATTTTAAAAAAATCTTACTGTGTCCACCGGCTTTAAGGAAAAGTAATTTCTGCAATGCAGCATGGAGGGGATTTTCTTTTTGCTCTGCTAATAAATCGTACATACAGGGTAAAGGAAGCTAGAGAGGCTTTACATGGGGAAGACCCTGCACAGGCAGGTTTGCCTAATCTTCTGGCTTTAAATTAAAACCTTTCATTTAATTTTCCCATTAATATCCAAAGCTTGACTGTACGCAAAATGACACAATATTAAGGGTGGCTTTTATGGTATTTAAATTCCATTTGCCCTCTTCTTTGGCCTGTTCATAGTAAGGGAAGAAATTTCAAATTAAGTAAAATACAATATTTAGGCATAAATGAGGCACAAGACCAAAATCAAAGCAATGTCACTTGCTACAAAGAGTCCCATATTCAGTTAGAAAACTGCAATTTCTCCTCACAGCTTTAGGGATGAAAGATTTGAAACCTTCAAAGGAAGGTGTCATCATATGTGCCAAAGAGGGGTTCTAATTTATTACATATGTGCTGGGAACCACTTTTGCAGTCATCAATCTCATTCTCTGAACACAAAAATCTAAATCAGTAGGAAGGTCATTAATTTTAATTAAGTGGAAATCTTTTTTTTACACTTGCAAGAAAAAGATTAGTCTCAATGACTTTCATTAAATAAATAGAGCAAATTAAAATTTATAGTACATCTCTAGATGGATCTAAAATGGTCTCATGAAAAACTTATTAGCTGATGAGGAGGCATGTATTTTGGTGGGTTATGGTAAAAGATGTACAGAAGCCAGAAAACAGGACCTGTTTGCTAAGCTAATGTCTACAGTTTACTTCAATGTTATATTACCCTTCCATTATAAAATTACAGTAGGGAGGTAAAGATAATTTCAACTTTACATTCGATCACTAATTTAGTCTACTCACAACCTGTATTTGTATGGTTTGGGGGAGCATTCAGAGAACTTTCATATACACCACTTCTTTTTTGAGTGACTTATTAGGAATAGTATATGCTTCAGACATAAATATGCTGGATCACAATTCTATCTGTACCACTTATTAGCTCTTACTCTGAGAAAATTAATTCAACTCTCTGAGCCTCAGCTGTCTTATCTTTAAAGTAGGAATACTAATTCCTACCTTGCAGGGGTGCTGTGAGATTGAAATAAAATAATATGTAGAAAACAGCATGCACAGGGCCTGTCACATAATAAGTGCCTAATAAATATAATCCTTTAATACCCTTCCAGTAACTAGTTTTCCAGGGTCACTCAGTCGATTAATTGGAGAGCTGATGTTGGAATTCCTGTTTATTCTTCTTTCTACTCCCCTGTCTTCTTTCCACTCCTCCTATACTACTCTTAAATATATACACAAAGAGGAGGATTAAAGATGGCAGTGTGAGAGGTGAGACAGAAACCTCCTCCCCAAACCACACATATATGAAAATATAGCAAATACATTAAATCCTGAAAGAGCAACAGGAAAGAAGGCTGTGGCAGACTGTCTACACCTGGGGAAACTAGCAGAGCTCAGAGCTCAAAACCCTGATCTGGCAGGACCCAAGTCCTTTCCCTACCCCAGCTCACCAGAGGGAGGAAGAGAAATGGAGTGGGTAGGGGATGGAGGCCTAGGATTGCTAAACACCCAGCCCTGGAGATCTTTTCTGGGAGCACCAACCTACATTACATGGTGCTCTGGAGATTAGTGGGGTTGGAAAGCTAAGACAGGTGGAATACTTGGAGAGACTGAGATTCCAGCCACCTGTGGAAAACAGGGATCCACATCTGGCCATTCTGGGACAAAAGAAAGGTGGTAAGTCTGAGAAACTTCCTAACAGGGAGAGGGCTGCTAAAGGGAAAATGATTGCACAGAGCTTGCTGCTCAGGAGAAAGGACAGGTGGACAAAATTGTCCTGGTGCACTCTGCCAAGCAGGTTTGGAACTTCCAGGAGCTTCAGGTGCTCCATCATCTGGTTGGCTATGCAACTATGAGACCACCCAACATGAAAAGCAGCCTGCTGCACCTTCTTCCCAGGTGGTACCAGCTCACAAACTGGCTGCCCTTGCCATTGCACCAGGCCAGCCAGAGGCAGCCCTGCCTATGGCAGCTATAACTGCAAGGCATAGAGGCTTCTCCCTGCATGGCCCTGGCAATGGAGACAAACACTGCAGCCGGAAGCAGGAAAGACCTCTTTCCTCCTGAAAGCACCAGCACCACTTCCCTGTGACCCCCGACATTGCTCCAGGGGTGGAGCAGCTCCAGAGAGTAGAGCTTCTGGGCAACAGAGGGTACCACATACAAATACAGAACATCAAAGGAACCTGGTTCATACCAAAATCCCACAAACACCAGAAAGAGGGCCAAATGAAACTGTACTTATGGATATTCCTGAAAGAGATTTCAAAATAAAAATCATAAACATGCTCACAGAGCTACAGAAAAATATTCAAGAATTCAGGGAGGAATTCAGGAATGAGATACAAACATTGAAGAATACATTATCTGAAATGAAACATATAATAGAGGGATTTAAAAGCAGATTACATGAACTGGGGAGACAGTAAATGAAACAGAAATTAGAGAAGAGTAATACAAAGAAGTTGAGACACAGAGAGAAAAAAAGGATCTCTAGGAATGAAAGAATATTGAGAGAACTGTGTGACCAATCTAAATGGAACAATATTCGCATTATACGGGTACCAGAAGAAGAGAGAGAAAAAGGGATAGAAAGTGTCTTTGAGGAGGTATTTGCTGAAAACTTCCCCAGTCTGGGGGAGGAGATAGCCTCTCAGGCCATGGAGGTGCACAGATCTCCCAACACAAGAGACCCAAGGAAGACAACACCAAGACATTAGAAATTAAAGTGGCAAAGAACAAGGATAAGAACAGAGTATTAATATTAAAAGCAGCCAGAGAGAAAAAAAAAATCACATACAAAGGAAAACCCATTAGGCTATCATCAGACTTCTCAACAGAAACCTTACTGGCCAGAAGAGAGTGGCATGATATATTTAATGCAATGAAATAGAAGGGCCTCAAACCAAGAATACTTTATCCGGCAATATTATCACTTAAATTTGAAGGAGGGATTAAACAATTTCCAGATAAGCAAAAGCTGAGAGAATTTACCTACCATAAACCGTCTCTACAGTGTATTTTGGATGGACTGCTATAGATGGAAGTGTTCCCAAAGCTAAATAGCTGTCACCAGAGAAAATAAAACCACAGTAAAGAAAGTAGACCAATTAATTACTAAGCAGATGCAAAATCAAATCATGTACCCCATAGTCAGTCAAGGGATAGACAAAGAGTACAGAATATTATATCTAATATATAACGAATGGAGGAGGAATAAAAAGGAGGAAAAAAGAAAAATACTTTAGATTGTGTTTGTAATAGCATACTGAGTTAAATTAGACTGTTACATAGTAAGAAAGTTACCCTTGAACCTTGGGTAACCGCGAATCTAAAGCCTGAAACAGCAATAAGTACATATCTATAGAAAATCACCCTAAATGTAAATGGTCTGAATGCACCAATCAGGAGACATAGAGTCATTGAATGGATAAAAAACAAGACCCATGTATATGTTGTCTACAAGAGCCTCACTTCAAACCCAAAGACACACAGACTAAAAAGGAAGGGATGGAAAAAGATATTTAATGCAACTAATAGGGAGAAAAAAGCAGGAGTTGCAGAACTTGTATCAGACAAAATAGACTTCAAAACAAAGAAAGTCACAAGAGACAATGAAGGACATTATATAATGATAAAGGGGTCAGTCCAAGAAGAGGATATAACTATTATAAATATCTGTGTTCCCAATACAGCATCATCTACATATGTGAAACAAATACTAACAGAATTAAAGGAGAAAATAAATGCAATGCATTCATTTTGGGAGACTTCAATAAAACACTCACTCCAAAAGACAGATCAACCAGAGAGAAATAAGTAAGGAGACAGAGGCACTTAACAATGTATTAGAACAGATGGACCTAACAGACATCTACAGAACATTCCACCCAAAAGCAGCAGGATACACATTCTTCTCAAGGGCACATGGAACATTTTCAAGAATAGATCATATACTAGGCCACAAAAAGAGCCTCAGTAAATTCAAAAAGATTGAAATCGTACCAACCAGCTTCTCAGACCATAAACATATGAAACTAGAAATAAATTATGCAAAGAAAAAAAAGAGCCCAAAACACATGGAGACTTAACAACAAGCTTGTAAATAATCAATGGATCAACGACCAAATAAAAACAGAGATCAAGCAGTATGTGGAGACAAATGACAACAATAACTCAACACCACAAAATCTGTGGGACGCAGTGAAGGCCATGCTATGAGGGAGGTATTTTGCAATACAGGTCTACCTCAGGAAAGAAGAACAATCCCATATGAACAGTCTAAACTCAGAATTAAAGAAAAAGAAGAACAAATGAGGCTCAAAGTCGGTAGCAGGGGAGACATAATAAAGATTAGAGAAGAAATAAATAAAATGAGAATAAAACAATAGAAAGAATCAATGAAACAGAAGCTGGTTCTTCAAGAAAATAAACAAAATAGATAAACCCCTAGCCAGACTTATCAAGAAAAAAGAGAGTCTACACACATAAACAGAATCAGAAATAAGAAAGGAAAAATCACTACAGACACCACAGAAATACAAAGAATTATTAGAGAATACTGTGAAAAATTATATGCTAACAAACTGGATAACCTAGAAGAAATTGAAAACTTTCTAGAAAATACAACCTTCCAACTGACAAAGGAAGAACAGAAAATCTGAACAGACCAATTACTAGCAACTGAATTGAACTGGTAATCAAAAAACTACCTAAGAACAAATACCCTTAACCAGATAGCTTCACCACTGAATTTTATCAAACATTTAGTGAAGACCTAATACCCATCCTCCTTAAAGTTTTCCAAAAAGTAGAAGAGGAGGGAATACTTCCAAACTCATTCTATGAGGCCAGAATCACCATAATACCAAAACCAGGAAAAGACACCACAAAAAAAGAAAATTACAGACCAATATAGCTGATAAACATAGAAGCAAAAATACTCAACAAAATATTAGCAAACCGATTTTAAAAATACACCAAAAAGATCATCCATCACGATCAAGTAGGATTTATTTCAGGCATGCAAGGATGGTACAATATTTGAAAATCCATCAACATCATCTACTACATCAACAAAAAGAAGAACAAAAACCACATGATCATCTCCACAGATGCTGAAAAAGCATTCAACAAAATTCAACTCCATTCATGATAAAAACTCTCAACAAAATGGGTATAGAGGGCAAGTACCTCAACATCATAAAGGCCTTATATGACAAACCCACAGCCAACATCATATTTAACAGAGAGAAGCTGAAAGCTTTTCCTCTAAGATCAGGAACAAGACAAGGATGCCCACTCTCCTCGCTTTTATTCAACATAGTACTGGAGGTCCTAGCCACAGCATCAAACACAAAGAAATAAAAGGCATCCAGATTGGTAAGGAAGAAGTTAAACTGTCACTGTTTGCAGATGACATAATATTGTACATAAAAAACCCTAAATAATCCACCTCAAAACTACTAGCACTAATAACTGAATTCAGCAAAGTTGCAGGATACAAAATTATTATGCAGAAATCTGTTGATCATCCATTATGATCAAGTAGGATTTATTCCAGGCATGCATGGATGGTACAATATTCGAAAATCCATCAACATCATCCAACACATCAACAAAAAGAACAAAAACCACATGATCATCTCCATAGATGCTGAAAAAGCATTTGACAAAATTCAACATCCATTCATGATAAAAACTCTCAACAAAATGGGTATAGAGGGCAAGTACCTCAACATAATAAGGCCTTATATGACAAACTTATACTAATGATGAACTAGCAGAAAGAGAAATCAGGAAAACAATTCCATTCACAACTGCATCAAAAAGAATAAAATACCTGGGAATATACCTAACAAAGGAAGTGAAAGACCTATACCCTGAAAACT
Organism: Smutsia gigantea; assembly: GCA_032199065.1. Lineage (NCBI taxonomy): Eukaryota > Metazoa > Chordata > Mammalia > Pholidota > Manidae > Smutsia > Smutsia gigantea. The sequence continues at coordinate 53,351 of JAVSCE010016001.1, forward strand.
ATAAGACACTAATGAGAGAAATTAAAGAAGATACCAATAAATGGAAATACATCCTGTGCTCATGGCTAGGAAGAATTAATATTGTCAAAATGGCCATCCTGCCTAAAGCAATCTACAGATTAAAAATACCAAGAGCATTCTTCAACGAACTAAAACAAATAGTTCTAAAATTCATATGGAACCACAAAAAACCCCTGAATAGCCAAGGCAATCCTGGGAAGAAAGAGTAAAGCAGGGAGAATTATGCTTCACAACCTCAAGCTCTACTACAAAGCCACAGTATTCAAGACAATTTGGTACTGGCACAAGAACAGACCCGTATATCCATGGAACAGAATAAAGAGCCCAGATATAAACCCAAGCACATATGGTCAATTAATATATGATAAAGGAGCCATCGATATACAATGGGGAAATGACAGCCTCTTCAACAACTGGTGTTGGCAAAACTGGACAGCTACATGTAAGAGAATGAAGCTGGATTACTGTCTAATTCCATACACAAAAGTAAACTAGAAATGGATCAAAGACCTGAATGTAAGTCATGAAACCATAAAACTCTTAGAAGAAAACATAGGCAAAAATCTCTTGAATATAATAAACATGAGCAACCTTTTCCTGAATGCATCTTTTTGGGCAAGGGAAACAAAAGCAAAAATGAGCAAATGGGACTACATCAAACTAAAAATCTGTACAGCAAAGGACACCATCAGTAGAACAAAATGTCATCCTACAAAATGGGAGAATATATTTGTAAATGACATATCCAACAAGGGGCTACAATACAAAATATATAAAGAACTCATACCCCTCAACACCCAAAAAGAAAATAACCCTATTAAAAAATGGGTGGAGGATGTAAACAGACAATTTTCCAAAGAAGAAATTCAGATGGCCAACAGGTACATGAAAAGATGCTCCACATCGCTAATCATCAGGGGAATGCAAATTAAAACCACAGTGAGATATCATCTCATGCCAGTTAGGATGGCCAACATCCAAAAGACTAGAAACAACAAATGCTGGCAAGGACACGGAGAAAGGGGAACCCTCCTACAATGCGGGTGGGAATATAAACTAGTTTAAGCATTGTAGAAAGCAATATGGAAGTTCCTCAAAAAACAAAAATAGAAAACCATTTGACTTGGGAATACCACTCCTAGGAATTTATCCAAAGAAAACAAGTTTTCAGATTCAAAAAGACATATGCACCCCTATGTTTATTGCAGCACTATTTACAATAGCCAAGATATGGAAGCAACCTAAGTGTCCATCAGTAGATGAATGGATAAAGAAGAGGTGGTACATATACACAATGAAATACTATTCAGCCATAACAAGAAAAAAAATCCTACTATTTGCAACAACATGGATGGAGCTAGAGGGTATTATGCCTAGTGAAATAAGCCAGGTGGAGAAAGACAAGTACCAAATGATTTCCCTCATTTGTGGAGGATAACAATGAAGCAAAACTGAAGGAACAAAACAGCAGCAGACTTACAGACCCCAAGAAGGGATTAGCGGTTACCTTAGGGGAGGGGTGGAAGAGGGTGGGTGGGGAGGAAGGAGAAGGGAATTGAGGGGTATTATGATTGGTACACATGGTGTGTGTGGGGTCACGGGGAAGACCGTGTAGCACAGAGAAGACAAGTAGTGACTCTATAGCATCTTACAATGCTGATGGCAGTGACTTCAGTGGGGTATGGGGGGGACTTGATAATATGGGTGAATGTAGTAACCACAATGTTTTTCATGTGAAACTTTCATAAGAATGTATATCAATTATACCTTAAAAAATTAGAAATAAATAACAAAAAATATGTATCTATACACAAAGAAAACTACTTGAAAAACAGGATTTTGTCATTAACTGAGCTCTTCAACTCTTCTCCAGTTTACAGAGAATTAGGAAGTACTATCACAAACATAGAAAAGCATAATAAACATGTTATTTTTACCATGAACATCAAAGTTGCTTATTTGTAATTGAATATTTCTAAAACCCTTGATATTTGCAGGGCAGTGGAGAAGGTTCATAAGTAAATTATATGAGACTTCTGTTTTCTGATCTACTTTTTCTATAAGTGAAAAAAGTCAAGATTTGAAAAGGTTATTGAAAACTAATATAGGGGGAAAATGTTATTGAGAAAGTAAATGTCAGAAGTAGGTGGGACTTATTCAGTCAACTCTTTTTTCCTTCTTTCCTTTTTTTATATATCCTGGGGAACAGGTTTCCAGATAGGATCCAGAGATATTGCTGATTCAGCCTCCTAACCCAGGGCTTTAAATATGGACTGTCTGTAAGTCTTGCTCCTGACTGTTGTCCTTTCTTACTCTCTCCTCTTTTCTTAAGTGGTACCGTTTATGCCCTTGGCTTCATTTCCAGGGACAGTTCTCCCAGAGGTGTCTCCAGCACAATCCCCTCTGGGTTGCATTTCATATTTCCAAATTCCTATCCAACATTAATTATCACTGGTTGTCACACAACTACTCCCCATTCATCACATCTCAGCTTGACTTCATTCATGATCTTCCCCCACAAAAGTGGTTCTCCTCCTTTCCTATCTTCTGAGTACTACTCCATATTAAAGAAAAAAACTGCTCTCCACTTTCAATATCAATATTTAAATCTGTCTGGGACCATATGTCGTTTAGTTCTCAGCCCAGATATACTTCTGAGTAGCTATTCGGGTGATTATGTCATAAGGTTTGAAAGCAGGGACTTTGGCATCGGACTGCCTGACCTCAAATCTCCACTTCTTATCAGATCTATAAGATTAGGTAGACTAGTTTATCTCTTTGCATTTCAGCATCTAAGAATATAAAATTAAGAGAATAGTGTTAGTTTTCTTAAGCTGTCGCAGTGAAAACTACCTAAGTTAATTTGCATAAAGCATCTTACCTCTGTGCTAAGCACATAATAAATGCTCAGTACCTGCTTAGTTTTGTTAATTTTAGAAAGATGTGGGATCGGGTATGAATTTTCCATTTACAAGCAGTTAAACTTTGGGAATGTTACTTTATCCTTCTTTTTCTTTATTTTTGAAATGGAATTGAAAAATAGAATCGACCTAACATCATTCGTGTGATGATGAAAGGACATCATGTTCGAACATCACCTAGTCAACGTCTGCACGTAAGACAAGGTTTCGGCATATGTTAGTATGTTCTTCCATATCGCAGTGCTTAACCAGAGCTCAGTTTGTGTTTAGTGAAAGGAATTCAAATGTTGCTAATGAAACAGCAACACCAACATTCACAGCTTCAATCGTTACAGTCATTTTTACAAAATATTTGAGGAATTCTGAGTTAAAGACAAAACACTGGATGGTGAAAATAGATCCAATAGAATATCATATTGATGTTTAAGACAGAAGAAGAAATGCTTAAAAAGTAAATACTCAGTTAAAAGGAGCTGGACTTTATTCAGCTTCTTGGTTTGTAAATGTTTATCTATGACTCCTGCATGTGTAGGCCCTAGGTCAGTATCCACCTTCTGGGCCTTAAGAACTTATCACTATTTAATCATGTGTGTCTCTTTTTTCTTTATCTCTAGATGGAGACAGCAACACTTACATATTTCACAGAATTGAAACAAATGCTAGGAGACAAAGAAGGTTAAAATAAAACATTGTATATAGGTAAGCTTTTCAAAATAGCTGTATTTTTCTTCTTTAGAAAAAAGTAAAGTATTTTTTCTTATTTTCATCTATATTCAAATTAAAGTCAATAAACAAATGAGGGGGTTTCCCCAGATTATGCAATTCAGCAGGCAGAGGACATACTTCTCTGACAGCTTCAAGGTGGCCAGTGGTTTTGAAACCTGGAGGTGGGGGAGTACCAGGGTAAACTCATTTACTTACAAGACATGGCCTTGTCTGGTTTAGAAAGGAGCTAGGGAAACCACTCATTTTTCCTTAGCATAACCCCATACACACATTCTAAATAAATAAAAATGCTCATAAATGATCCACATTTGCAGTTGGACCTGTTCCTTGAACTTTCCACGTGTCTCCATTCTCCCAAATTATTCAATGTCAAAATCACAAAATTGGCTTCTGCTCTGGTGTGAATTCCATTTTTCATCAAAATTCTCTCTAATGCCTTTACATAGTCAATAAATAATAAAAACAATATGACCATACAATTCAGTTTTCAAAATTACGTTTTCATCCATGGTGAGCTTTCCCCACAGTTTTCCAAAATGTGTGTGTGTGTGTGTGTGTGTGTGTGTGTGTGTGCGCACGCACACATTGACAACTTAAATTACTTTTAAAAATAAGAAAAATAGAAAGTAAGATATATTTTGGAGTTTGCCCCTTCCTTCCCATCTTTGGTTTCAATAATGTCAAAAATGAAAATAAAAGGGAATAGAACCAAGTTTTTAAAATCCATTTTGTGAAGAGATATTGTATAGACCACTCTGGATCTGACATGAAAATCCAATGATTTTGTTTCCTCTATCAATGATCATTTTGTGGTTTTAAGGACATGGCTTTTATGTTGGTAAGGAACAGCATGCATGCTGCCCTGTGAAACAGATAGAAAATTATGCTTCAAAAAAAGAATTTCAGCATCTTGAGTAGCTCACTTTTATGTCAGAGGTTTCCTTAATTGTAGCATCTATTTTTGGAAGATAAGAAGGAGCCTGTTGTCACCTTTGCTGCATTATCACATCCTAAGATCATTTTGATTTTGTCCCTTCCTTAGAGAGGCCTGCCTAGCTCACTGAATTGGAAAGAAAGAGCAGCCACCCTATCTATCAGACATTTACCTACAGGAAGAGCCAGTGAGTGTTTTTGTATCACAGTTTGTGAAGAATTTTGCTCTACAAAGAAATGCACATCCCTCTGCTCATACCCTGTGGTGTATATGTTTCTAGAAACTCCATTTCCTTTCCTAATAACACCATTTTTCTGTTTAAATGGATAATAAGTGACATTCCAAGTTCTGCACATGTACTAACTCATTTAGTCCTCACAAAACCCCATGAGATGAATAGAATTATTAACCTAATATTAAAGATGAAGAAAATAAGTACAAGATGTGCTAAATGATGCTAGAGTCAGCTAAGGAGTGGCAGAACCATGATTCATATCTGGACTGTCTGATCCAGAGACCTCCCATTTAAATTTCATGGTCAGGGAAGACCACATGGAGAAGTTGACATTTGAACAAAAAGAACTGTTTAAAAAAAGTGAGGCATGCAGATGGCTAAGGAAATGTCATTACAGGCACAGGGACAGGAGGTACAAGGACCCTGAGGTAGGAGCGTGCTAATGTGGGGGAGGAAGGAGTGTGGGATGACTAAGTGTTTTTGCCTAGGAACTGGAAGAGTTGCTGTAATCTGAGATGGGGAAGATTTGGGTGATTCAGATCTGGTGGGACATTCAAGAGTTCGGTTTTGAACAGGTTAGTTTTGAGGAATCTAGCAGATGTTCAAGATGGTCAAGTCGCCGGTTAGAGATCCAAGACTACGGCCAGAGGAGATAATGGATGTGGGTGTGTCCAGCTTTATGGGTGCACTTACAGCCGTAAGACTAGCGAAGAACACCAACAGAGTAAACGGAGATGGGAAAGCCTTCCAAAATTAAGTCCTCCCACATTTAGAGCCAGGGATGAGGAGTTACAAAGAAACTGAGATGAAACTGCCAGTTGGTAGGATGAAACCAGGTGATTTTTGTGGAGTCCTGGATACCAAGGGAAAGAGGACTTTCAAATGTGAAGGTGATCAGACTTGTCAAATGTTGCTGGCAAACCAGGGAGACGGGGACTGGGAATTTGGCATTGAATATAGCAATGTGGGTGACCTGTGTGACCTTAACAAGAGAATTTTCATAATAATGATCACAGCAAAAATCTAGTTTGAGTGGATTTATAAATGATTAAGAATTTTTCCCAAATCACATAACTAAGATTTGTCAAAGAACAAGTGATTTTCCTTATCTTTATTGACTGGACCAAACAATGTATAGTTCTATGGAAAATGGATCTTTTTAAATGATAATTTCTACATAATATATAGAATCCCATACAAAAGCAGGGGTAGTGAAAAATACACAAAGAAATACTGAGAAGAGAGATTTAATAGAGAAGCACATCTTGGAAGGATAGAATGGACACCAGAATGTCATTGGCCACAGGCTGACATTGGGAAGTGCTAAACACTCAATTCAAGCAGACTTAGGAAAAATGTGGGGAGATCTATTGGCTAACGTAACCAGAAAGTTCAGGCATAGCCAAAGCTAGGTGTTCCATGTCATTGTGTGAACACAGTAAGCTTCCTCTCCCAGCTCTGCTGTTCTGGGATCGGCTTCACTTTCAGGCAGGCTCGCCAGCCAGGTCAGTCCCTGCCAGCTCCAGGCTTCTCTCTCATTGTCTAGCCATCTCTGTGGAAGGGCTTTCCTTCCTCAGCAGCTCCTGTAAAGTGTATGTACCCATTCTGATTAGCTTGGCTGATGTTCTATGTAGGTCAGTCACCATTTACTGTCACCAAGGGGGTAAATCAGCTAGACTGAAGTCTGATCTCCAGCTCTTGAGAGTGGCACGTGAGGTACCACACCACAGGTATTAGCAATTAAGTAGAGTGTTACCCATAGAAAAATTAAGGTTCTAATACTCAAAAGTGGGGAAATGCATATTAGCTGAATAAAAATAAAAATGTCCATTAGAGAGGAGAAGATGTGAAAAAGGAGAATGGAGGCAAGTAGTTATTAGTTATGTAGCTTTCCCTGTGTACCTGATCTCCACTTGTTCAGATTTCCTCATTTCTTACTCATGACAACCCCAAAAGTAAGTGCTTATGTTGGGGAAAGCTGTGAAAAGGGAAAGGATGTCTCCTAGTTACTTCAGAGAAAACTTGCCCTTAATTCTAAATTCTAAATGAATATTTCAAACCTTAGGATATTTGTATTCATAACCATATGATGAAAAATATGTATGGTTCATCTGTTCAGCATTTATAATCAGCAGCTATGAAAACAAATAAATATATACAAATAGATGTTACAGGAAGTTGTAGTCATATGGTCTGGTACACATTCTCTGGTTCAGTTTTCCCAGAAAGTGAATGTCTTAACTTCTGGGGGTGAGCAAAGAGTGCTATGTAGGGGTGAGGAGTGAGGGAGGAACCCTATCATGGGGTGGGGGGATAATTGCATCTTACCTAGTTTTCCAAACAATCCTCTCACTTCAGCCTCAGCTCTCTCCTTTGCCTTAGGAATTATGCAGTAGCTCCCAATCCTCAACCTGTCTGAGGTTCTGGAATAACACTGGCTTGTTGCAAATTGGCGCTTCACTTAGGCCTGGTAGATCTCAGCTTTATTTGCTCTGCTAGTCTGTTGCGATTCTTCCATCCATTTCCCTTCTTCGTATGCAGTTGACATCTCTCACCTGAGGTCTTCTCTGTCACTCTTTTTCTTTGTAGGCTTCTATCTATATATTTTTTTTCACTGTCATTTTTCTCCCCACTGGTGTTTTGAGAGGTAACAAGCATAAAGACACACATAAATGTTATCTACTTCCTTTGACCGAAGGTCCTTTTATCTAGTTCTACCTCATCCGTTTACATGCTTAATAATTGATAATATTATGCATGGTATTATAATCCCTGTCAGCAGACTAAAGTCCCATCTTTCAATTTCAGTAAATCTCCCCATTTCCAAGGCATATATACACCAACCTCTAAACCATACCAACATCCATTAATCTGAGTATATTCCTTGGCCTAAGTCCAACCCCCATATTATTTGATCAACCCTGCTTTTAGGCTGGTTCTAACTCTGAAGTACCACTCCAAAGCCAGTAGAATTTGCATTCTGATCATACTGCTGTTAAGATGGCAGAAAATACATGTCAGTGTTCAAATTAGTGTTTTGAGCTGAGGTCCCCTATGTTTCTAAGCACTTAGATGTGATTGATCAAACAGTAAATTCCCTGTCAGGCCAGCCAGAGGGAGGCCTCACCTACAAAAAATAGAGACGCCAAGCACAGAGGCTTACACCTGTATGCGCAGGCCACTGGCTGTGATACTGGAGACAGGAAGGGCAGACGGGAGTCAGGAAACAGATCTTTCCTTCCCCAAGACATCAGCTCTGCTCCCCTATGACCCCCAACCTCACTCTAGGGGCTGAGCAGCTCCAGAGACTGGAGCTTCTGGGCAATAGAGGGCACCACACAGAAATATGAAATGTCAAAAGAACATGGTACAGACCAAAATCTCACAAACCCCAGAAAAAGGTCCAAATGAAACTGAACTCACCAATCTTCCTGAAAGAGAGTTCAAAATAAAAATTATAAACATGCTTATGGAGGTACAGAAATATATTCAAGAACTCAGGAACAAATTTAAGATGGAGATTCAATCATTAAGGAATTCCATATCTGAAATGAAACATACAATGGAGGGATTTAAAAAAAGATTTGATATAGTTGAAGAGACAGTAAATGGAATAGAAATTAGAGAAGAGGAATACAAAGAAGCTGAGACACAGAGAGAAAAAAGAATCTCTAAGAATGAAAGAATATTGAGGGAACTGTGTGTTCAACCCAAATGGAACAATATTCGCATTATAGGGGTACCACAAGAAGAAGAGAGAGAAAAAGGGAAAGAAAGTGTCATTGAGGAGGTAATTGCTGGGGAAGGAGAGAGTCTCTCAAGCCACTGAGATGCACAGATTTCCCAACACAAGGGACCCAAGGAAGACAACATCAAGACATATAATTATTAAAATGGCAAATATCAAGGATGAAGACAGACTTTTAAAAGCAGCTAGAGAGAGAAAAATGATCAGATACAAAGGAAAACCCATTTGGCTATCATCAGATATCTCAACAGAAAACTTACAGGCCAGAAGGGAGTGGCATGATATATTTAATGCAATGAAGTAGGAGGGCCTTGAACCAAGAATACTCTACCCAGCAAGCTTATTATCTAAATTTAAAGGAGGGATTAAACAATTTTCAGAAAAGCAAAAGCTGAGAGAATTTACCTCCCAAAAACCACCTATACTTTGGAGAGACTGCTATAGATGGAAGTGTTCCTAAAATGAAATACATGTCACCCAAGGGATAGACAAAGAGTACAGAATGTGATTCATAACATACAAAGAATGGAGGAGGAAGAAAAGGAGCCGAAAAAAAAATCTTTAGGTTGTGTTTGTAATAGCATACGAAGTGAGTGAAATTAGACTGTTAGTAAGGGAATTACCTTTGAACCTTTGGTAACCAAAAATATAAAGCCTGCAATGGCAATAGTACATACCTTTCAATAATCACCCTAAAGGTAAATGGTCAGAATGTACCAATCAAAAGACATAGAGTCACTGAATGGATAAAAAAACAAGACCCATCTATACGCTGCCTACAAGAGACTCACTTCAAGCCCAAAGATATAAACAGACTGAAAGTAAAGGGATGGAAAAAGATTTCAAGCAACTAATAGCGAGAAAAAAAGCAGGAGTTGCAGTACTTGTATCAGACAAAATAGACTTCAAAACAAAGAAAGTCACAAGAGACAAAGAAGGACATTACATAATGATAAAAGGGTCAGTCCAACAAGAGGATATAACTATTATAAACATCTATGCACCCAAAACAGGATCACCTACATATGTGAAACAAATAATAACAGAACTAAAGGGGAAATAGAATGCAATGCATTCATTTTGGGAGACTTCAACACACCACTCACTCCAAAGGACAGATCAACCAGACAGAAAATAAAGAGACAGAGGCACTGAACAACATATTAGAACAGATGGACCTAACTGACATCTACAGAACACTCTATCCAAAAGCAACAGGATATACATTCTTCTCAAGTGCACATGGAACATTTTAAGAATAGATCATATACTAGGCCACAAAAAGAGCCTCAGTAAATTCAAAAAGATTGAAATCGTACCAACTAGCTTCTCAGATCACAAAGGTAAGAAACTAGAAATAAATTACTCAAAGAAAATGAAAAAGCCAACAAACACATGGAGGCTTAATAATATGCTCCTAAATAATCAATGGATCAATGACCAAATAAAAAGAGAGAACAAGCAATATATGGAGACAAATGACAACAATAATTCAACACTGCAAAAATCTGTGTGACGCAGCAAAGGCCATGCTAGGAGGGAAATATACTGCAATACCAGCCTACCTCAGGAAAGAAGAACAATCCCAAATGAACAGTCTAAACTCGTAATTAATGAAACTACAAAAGGAAAAACAAATGAGGCCCAAAGTCAGGGGAAGGAAGGACATAATAAAGATTAAAGCAGAAATAAATAAAATTGAGAAGAATAAAACAATAGAATCAATGAAACAGAAGCTGGTTCTTCAAGAAAATAAACAAAATAGATAAACCCCTAGCCAGACTTATCAAGAAAAAAAAGAGTCTACACACATAAACAGAATCAGAAATGAGAAAGGAAAAATCACTATGGACACCACAAAAATACAAAGAATTATGAGAGAATACTATGAAAAATTATATGCTAACAAACTGGATAACCTAGAAGAAATGGAAAACTTTCTAGGAAAATACAACCTTCCAAGGCTGACCCAGGAAGAAACAGAAAATCTGATTGGCCAATTATCAGCAAAGAAATTGAATTGGTAATCAAAAAACTACCTAAGAGCAAAACCCCTAGACCTGATGGTTTCACTGCTGAATTTTATCAAACATTTAGTGGAGACCTAATACCCATCCTCCTTAAAGTTTTCCAAAAAGTAAAAGAGGAGGGAATACTCCCAAATTCACTCTAAGAGGCCAAAATCACCCTAATACCAAAACCAGGCAAACACACCACGAAAAAAAAAATTACAGACCAATATCCCTGATGAACATAGATGCAAAAATACTCAACAAAATATTAACAAACCAAATTAAAAATGCATCAAAAACATCATCCATCATGATCAAGTGGGATTCATCCCAGGGATGCAAGGACGGTTCAACATTCAAAAATCCATCAACATCATCAACTACATCAACAAAAAGAACAACAAAAAAACCCACATGATCATCACCATAGATGCTGCAAAAGCATTCGACAGAATTCAACATCCATTCATGATTAAAACTCTCAACAAAATGGTATAGAGGGCAAGTACCTCAACATAATAAAGGCTATATATGACAAACCCACAGCCAACATTATACTTAACAGTGAGAAGCTGAAAGCTTTTCCTTTAAGATCAGGAACAAGACAAGGATGCCCACTCTCCCCACTTTTATTCAACATAGTACTAGAGGTTCTAGCCACAGCAATCATACAGCACAAAGAAATAAAAGGCATCCAGAATGGACCTAACTGACATCTACAGATGGTAAGGAAGAAGTCAAACTGTCCTTGTTTGCAGATGACATGATGTTGTACATAAAAAACCCTAAAGAATCCACTCCCAAACTAATAGATCTAATATCTGAATTCAGGAAAGTTGTGAGATACAAAATTAATACACTGAAATCTGTCACATTTCAATACACTAATGGTGAGCTAGCAGAGAGAGAAATCAGGAAAACAATTCTATTCACAATTGCATCCAAAAGAATAAAATACCTAGGAATAAACCTAACAAAGGAAGTGAAACACTTATACTCTGAAAACTACAAGACACTCATGAGAGAAATTAAAGAAGATACCAATAAATGGAAACATATCCCCTGCTCATGGGTAGGAAGAATTAATATTGTCAAAATGGCCATCCTTCCTAAAGCAATCTACAGATTAAATGCAATCTCTATCAAAATACCAACAGCATTCTTCAATGAAGTAGAGCAAATAGTTCTACAATTCATATGGAACCACAAAAGACCCTGAACAGCCAAAGCAATCCTGAGAAGGAAGAATAAAGAAGGGGGATTATGATCCCTGACTTCAAGCTCTACTACAAAGCCACAGTAATCAAGAAAATTTGGTACTGGCACAAGAACAGACCCACAGACCAATGGAACAGACTAGAGAGCCCTGATATAAACCCAAGCACATATGGTCAATTAATATACGTTAAAGGAGCCATGGATATACAATGGGGAAATGACAGCCTCTTGTACAGCTGGTGTTGGCAAAACTGGACAGCTACATGCAATAGAGTGAAACTGGATCATTGTCTAATTCCATGCACAAAAGTCAACTCAAAATGGATCAAAGACCTGAATGTAAGCCAGGAAACCATAAAACTCTTGGAAAAAAAACATAGGCAAAAAGCTCTTGGACATAAACATGAGTGACTTCTTCATGAACATATCTCCTCGGGCAAGGGAAACAAAAGCAAAAATGAACAAGTGGGACTATATCAAGCTGAAAAGCTTCTGTACAGCAAAGGACACCATCAGTAGAACAAAAAGACATCCTACAGTATGGGAGAATATATTCATAAATGACGTATCTGATAAGGGGTTGACATCCAAAATATATAAAGAACTCATGCACCTCAACAAACAAAAAAGCAAATAATCCAATTAAGAAATGGGCAGAGGACATGAATAGACACTTCTCCAAAGAAGAAATTCAGATGGCCAACAGGCACATGAAAAGATGCTCCACATCACTAATCATCAGAGAAATGCAGATTAAAACCACAATGAGATATTACCTCACACCACTGAGGATGGCCAACATCCAAAACACAAACAACAACAAATGTTGGCGAGGATGTGGAGAAAAGGGAACTCTCCTACACTGCTGGTGGGAATGCAAATTAGTTCAACCATTGTGGAAAGCAGTATGGAGGTTCCTCAAAAAACTCAAAATAGAAATACCATTTGATCCATGAACCCCACTCCTAATAATTTATCCTAAGAATGCAGCAGCGCAGTTTGAAAAAGACAGATGCACCCCTATGTTTATCACAGCACTATTTACAATAGCCAAGAAATGGAGCAACCTAAGTGTCCATCAGTAGATGAATGGATAAAGAAGATGTGGTACATATACACAATGGAATATTATTCAGCCATAAGAAGAAAACAAATCCTACCATTTACAACAACATGGATGGAGCTAGAGGGTATTATGCTCAGTGAAATAAGCCAGGTGGAGAAAGACAAATATCAAATGATTTCACTCATCTGTGGAGTATAAGAACAAAGAAAAAACTGAAGGAACAAAACAGCAGCAGACTCACAGAACCCGATAATGGACTAACAGTTACCAAAGGGAAAGGGACTGGGGAGGATGGGTGGGAAGGGAAGGACAAGGGGGCAAAAGGGGTATTACGATTAGCACACATAATCTAGCAGGAGGGCATACGGAGAAGGCAGTGTAACACAGAGAAGATAAGTAGTGATTCTATAGCATCTTATTATGCTGATGGACAGTGACTGTAATAGGGTATGTGGTGGGGACTTGATGATGGTGGGAGTCTAGTAACCATAATATTGTTCATGTAATTGTACATTAATAATAGCCAAATAAAAAAATCAATAAAAGTATATAAAATGAAAAAAAAAGTAAATTCCCATTTGATGCAGAGTTTTCTAACCCACTATTGCAAAGTCGTACCCACAATTGCCACATCTATATAAGGCACAATTTAGACATAATGAAAGGTCATGAAGGCTGGTATATACTGGTGTTCAAATGCAAATGCCATGCATCTCCCCATGAAGAATATACATTGTAGAATATCTCAGGAAGAATATACATTTGGGAAAGAAGGCCACTGAATCATAGAACCAGAGAAAATGCAGCTTGAAGCAGTCCATTTCTTTTAGCTGTCAGGGAAGTTTTGGTTGTTGGTTTTCTTTGTTTTATAGCTTTCTTTGGCTCTATAAAATATCCTGACATACTGCCTGAGACCCCTGGCTTGCTATCTATTCCATTTTTTTTTAGAATAAGTGAGATGCCATTTTGAGAGGCACTGAAGCATCACTGTTAAATTATACCCACTGTATGTGCAGACAGCCATGTAGTGGGCTCACTCTTACTTACTCGTTGAGATTTAAATTACTCCTAGCTTAGTAGAGCAGTGATCACTGTGATATGATTGACTTTTTACTATGATACATGGACATTCTTCATTATAAGGTCTAATTATTACTCCATATTTTACAGGTTAACAGTTTTACTGGGGATTCAGATATTCTACCCAAATGATGAAACAATGTTATAATTTGGAACACAGGTTAATAACTTAGTATATTGACTGACATATAGTTGCTCAATAACTGCCAATTATTTTATCTAATCAACAACCCTCATTGCCATTTCACACACAAAGGCCTTTTTCCTGTTACACTGCTCTAAACACCCTCGTCCCAGATCTTAGGATAGATGGTTCTTCCTTATCTTTGTAGCATTAGCCTAAATATGCCTTTTTCTCAGAGAAATCTCCTCTGGTCACTGCCTCTAGAGTTACCCTCTTTCACAACACCCACTTAATTTTATTTGGTCTTTATCTGGGCTTGTTATAATTATTAATTTGCTTATATAATAGAAAGAAATCACTCTATTTTATCCTTTGTTTTATTTTCAATGCCTAGAACCATGCCTGGAATATAGCGGGCATGTGAATATTTCCACATTACACAGAGAAAGGGACCATATGTGGTGTATCCACTGTGGTGGCTTTAACACCTGTCATGCCCTGTGGCCTTCATATGTGTTCAGTTCCTGAATGACTTCCCTCTGCAGTTTAATGTCTAATTGTATTGCATGCTTAAAAGTAATATACCCCGCTTTTTATATTTACCCAAGACAAATTAAAATTTACATGTACACAAACACCAAGCTAATGTTTTTAAAGGCTTTACTCGTAATTGCTGAACACTGGAAAAAGCACAAATTTTTGTGAATGGAAAAAGAAACTGTGGTACGTTCATTCAACAGTATACTACTCAACAATGTAAAGGAACAAACTACTGAAACATACAACACAGATGCAACTTAAATGCATAATACTAAGTGAAAGAAATCAAAAGGCTATTGCACGGTGATTCAACTGATAACGACCTCTGGTAAAAGCAACAGTACATGCACAGAAAATAGGTCAGTGGTTGCTAGGCCTGAAGATGGGGCGTGCAGGCTTTCTGAAAGGCACAGAATAAGAGAACTGGGGGAGGGGGCTAGAACTGTTTTATATTGTAGTGGTAGTTAAATGACTGCATATGCTTGTCCAAACTCAATGAACTCTACTCTAAACAGTGAGTACTACTTTATGTAATTTACACCTCAATTTTTAAAAAAGTCAAATAGATGGGACATTGTAATCCATGATAGTTCAAAGATGACACATTATATTATCTACTTTAGGCTGTGCTATAACCTACGGTCTAGGTCCTGGAAGACTGCAGGCAGCAGAGCCTCTCCCCACCTCCTCTGCCCACCCTGGATTCTGAGCCACTGATAAGAAATAAACCTTTATTGTGTAAAACCATCATACTTTTGAGTTGTTACAGTAGCTAGTGATACATACCCTGACTAAAACACATGAATTAAGAATCAAAGGATGTTTCTACTTTGTGGTTTGCTACATCTAGCCATAATTCATGCTAAAAAACTATTTCCAAAATTTGTACACTGGGGATAGTAAACATCACTTTCTAGGATGAAAATCCTTTGCAAATCAAAAAAGAAACATGGAAAAATAATGTATATATTCTAAAAGGATTTCACAAATGTAAGTTTTGTCAAGTACAACTTCTCCTACTTTGCTAATTTAGATTCTATTTTCCCAAACAGTCCTTCACTGAGTTCTCTTCCTGTTTATTCTCTCAATAGTTAACATTTACTTAATTATTATATTTTCTGTGGCAAGCACTGTGCTGAACAAGGACAATATCTGTCTCCACAACAAGTGAGTGGAGAAAACAGCAATGAAAGAATAAGCCATGGAAAAGCATCTTCAGAGGGTGCGTTCACAGGATGTTAGGGGAGGACGGAGCAAGGCAACCCAGGGCCCCATCCTTGAGACATTCAGGGTGGTGTCCCAGAGGAAGTGACGCTAAGTTGATGCCTTAATGATTAGGATAATTTTGGAAAATACACTGGATGGTGGGATTTGAGGGAGGATTCCCTTTAGAGTGAATGCCATTATCAGAGAACTTAAAGAAGATGGAGTGAATAGGGGGTAACACGCTTACACGAAAGTGGCCAGAGATACAGGTTGAGGGCAAGGAGCAGACCAAGTTTTGAAGAGCTCTGAAAGTCAGATAGAGGACTTCACCTTTATTTAAAGGAAATGGAAACTATTAGGTTTAAAAATGCAATAATTGATTATATTTGCTTTTTAGGAAGAGTGATCAGGCCCAATGATGGATAACAGAAAATGCGTCAGCTTGGGCATGAACATGGGGATGGCGTAAGACTGAAGGCTATAGCTGCACTTTTCAAGGCAAAAGAATATATGGACTTTCCAACAAGAGGAGATTAAAGAAAAGTTGATAAATAAGGAAATTTTTTAAATTGGTCTTGCCAGGACATTGCTATTGTAATTTGTCACATGGTTGGAATAAGAGGAAGAGGCAAGGATTATTCCTAGATTTCCAGTTTGGGCAAATTCTGTAACTATGGGAATTCTTCAAAGTCCTCTTCTTGGTCATTTTTTTTTCTTTACATTTTCTTCTTTAACCTCACTGACTATACCTGAGAGTTAATCCTATATCAGCAACTCCAGACTCAGGCATGATCACAATCTATCTCTATCTATCTAGCCTCTTACCTACCTATCCATCTATGTCTTTTGCATCCATATAATTTTCCTCTTGCCTTATTGTTTTGTCTGGGGCATCCAGTAAAACTTGGATAGAAGTAATGAGTATTGACATCCTTGCTTTTTTCCACCATTAGTATAAAATTAAAGTTTTTTGAGTGTTCTTTATGAGATTGAGGAAGTGTTTTCTATTCCTAATTAGTTGAGAATTTTTTTTAATAATAAAAGGATATTAAATTTTATCAAAAGCTTTTTCTCTCTTATTCCCTTAATATGGTCAATTACATTGAATGGCCTTTGTATGTTAAACCAACCTGACGTTCTTGGAATGATTTATCTTGTCCATGGTGTAATATCCTTTGCACATATTGATGATCTTGATTTATTAATATTTTGTTAAGTATATCTGCATCTATGTTTATGAGGGACATTGATCTTAAGGGTTTTTTTATTCCACCCATCATAAACAACTAGTAAAATGGACAACATATAAGAAATAACTGTTCTAAAAATTATGGATCATGAATTCCTTGAAATAAAGTAAACATACAAAGTAAGTGCTTTGAGCACCCCAAATTTCTTCTTGGAAGCACTTTCCTGACCCCTGTGTAGAGAGGAAATCCCAAGTAGAGCAGGGATATCTTGCTGAATTAAGGACAAAAAGGTAAAATTTCAGAGAGGTTGAGGCTCCAAGGAGGAGGTGGTCATGCAAGGAAAGGACTGCACAACTCTGCATACCCTGCTTAAACTTAAAGACATGCAAGTCTGAAGTCCCGCTGGAAAACTGTTTTTCAGATACACTCTGTATTCTTCTCCGCTTAATGAAATGTTTGGCGTAATGGTGATTCAACTTTGAGTTGTAGCTACTTGACCTAAAATGACGAGCTGAAAGCATACAATGTATTCAATTTGCTGATTGTTTTCATATGCCCAGCATGTTTGTTTCCCACTGAATTGGTGGTTTCCTTTGTTGTGGAAGACACAGAAGATGGGCCTCCAGACACATCTTGTTTTAGCAAGTGGATAAATGAAGTTATTAGGCATGGTATGGTCCTTTCCATTTTTAATTTCAGTGGGGATTGCTGGCAGAAGGCAAGCAATACGTAGCCTCCACCTCAGGTGTGCTAGCATATTGCAATTAAAGAAAGCTACTCTTAGTCACCCCGGGGGAAAGTGATTGATCAAAGTGTCAAATGATTAACTTCCAGTGTAAACGACAATTCCCCGCCCCCAATACTACAATTTATTAGTAAATAGAAGGTATCATTAAAACCCAGACACACATTATTCACCAACTGTGGTCTAAGGGAATGTGAATGCATAATTATTCTCCAACAGGTAAACATATTCAGTGGCTTCTCCACATCCATCCTTATTATAAATAATTGTTCCAATTAGTGTTACCCAAATGCTGTGTGGAAGCATGAGTAAAGATGCAATTTAAAACTATGTAAATAAGATTATTTTTTATGCTCAGTGAGATAAATCCACATCAGGCAAAGACGGGGCTCATGACAGAGCAATAGAGATGCAGATGGCAAACCAATGTGAAAACTACCTAACCAAACGGGGTCTTATAGGAAGAAGAGTATAATCTAGAAGCAAGTGACTCTAAGTATTATTGTCATTGGTATTTTGTGTTGAGCAATAATGACCAATGACCCAAGATCACTAGTTAATTTGGTTCGCAGTCAGTCCCAAGATGTGGAACTTTCCTGATGACATCATGTAGAAAAATAATAATTATGTAGTAAGGACCACAGTGTGCCCTCATATTGGCATTGTGTTTGATATTTTTTCAAATGGCATTTAATGTTGAATGTATCATTTTAGCTTCCTAATGACACTCTGAGATTAAGAAGGTATGCTCTGCAGCCAGACTGCCTTGAGTTCCAATGCTGACTCTCAAATTTAACCTCTGTAAGCCTCAATTTTCTCAGCTGTGAAGAGTGGGCTAAGTAGAGGACCTACTTCTTAGGGACATTGAAGATGAAATCAATGATGATATGAACTGTTTAAAAAAACCAGATGAAGTTCTTGGAGCCAGTTGGTGATGGAACTGGGCACAAAACACACAGTCAGCTTCTAGAGTCTGCCCTCAAACCACCATGCATACTGCCTCCACCTTTTGGGGTTTTGTGACGATTTAGCAGAACTATGCATGTGGGACTTCCTCCACGGTTGGGTGTGCAACATTTCAGTGATGTCTAGCTAAGGGGGTGTGGAGAGGGAGTAAGGAAAAGAAGGTGGAGAAGACCAGCCACAATAACTAGATTAGACAGGAGTTATAAAGAGTCAGGAACCACTATTTTTAGGCTTTGCAGGATATATATTCTGTCTCAACTACTCAACTCTGCCATTGTTGCTAGAAAGCAGCCACCCATAATATGTGAATGAATGAATGGGTATGTTCCAATAAGGTTTCTTTACAAAAACAGGTGCTAGGCTGCACTGGTCTTTTGGGCTGTAGTTTGACATCTGGATCAGAGAATAAGGATTTCAACTCAGTCTTTTCCCGACCCCCCAGCTTTACTGAGGTGTAATTGACACACACTGAATGCAGTTTTTTAATCAAGTTCAGTATTCTTTTCACTCCCAGCTGCCTCCCTCTGGCCTACTGTATCACTGGGAATAGTAAGGGAATGAGACCATATGATCTCTAGGCTGTTTTCAGAACTGGTGGTCTAAGAGGATATGATACATTATCTGAAGATGGTTTAGTGACTGTCAACCAGGAAAAAAATAATTAAAACAAACACTAATTCCAGGCATGGTAGACATGGCTTAGATCATGATGGAAACTATGCCTGTGACTCTTCCTTCTCTGCTCAAATCAGAATTATATATCTGTTCAAGGGGAGAATATGTATTTGTACCCAGAACCCTACACATTTTTAGCCACATTTTTAGCAAGGTAATGTTTGTAGGTAGGGTGAACAGATGTCCTTGTCTGCAGGTGAAAGCCCCATTATGCTGGTTAAGCCTGTCTCATCATTACTAGCATCTTATTCCACTCTTCCAGAAGAGTCCAATTTGGATGAACAATTCTATGGTCACCTTACTAATAGGGGATGGACCTCAATTCTCTAGATTTCCACTTCCTTTGGAAGCTAGACCATCTCTCCCCCAAACACTGCCAGGGATAGAAAACAATTGTCATCTAAAATTCTTTTATAGCAAACATTTACTGAGTACCTAATACATGTTGTGTACTATGAAAGACAATGAAGAGAAAATGCTCTGGGAGAAGTTGTATTTGGAGACAGACTGTCTGTGAAGGTTTATGTGAATTTGCTCTCTGGCTGGACTCTTTCTTCTGCACACCCAGGCTGTCTTTTCATATATTCCTCCCGTTGTTGTGTGTTCCATGGGAACTGGAGCTACACGAGAGCTGAGGCAGGGGCCACACTTTCACCCCAGCACTGGCACCTAGTTGTGTTTGCTGTGTACTAAGTGAGTCCTGAATGGACAATGCGGAATGAATAACAGTACTAGTCAGAGGTTTCCTCATTAAGCACTGACTTTTTTTTATGCCTATATTGCCCTGAAAAACAAGTGAATTATTGCACACAATTTAAAAGGCTTGTATGAGAAGATGCAAATACTCATCCTCACACTTTATACTTATTATTTATTGAGATCTTACTACACACCAGGCTCCAAATTCAACTTTTATATATTGTATAGCACTTACTCCTCATAATAACCCTATCTGGTAGGAGCTAGTATTTTCTCTGTTTTGTGGGTAAGAAAGCTATAGCTCAAAGAATTTAGGAATTTTACGTAAGGCAACACAGATAGCAAGTAATGGAAATAGGATTCCATCTCACTTTCGATTCCCATGAAGGCAGAAATATTATGAAAGCTATTAGGCATGTGTATATAAAAACACAAAGATAGCCTTGATTAAACTCCATGACTTAATACTACTAATATCACTCTTACAAATATTGCATGGACCATACTTATATTCAAAAAAATATTTGTTGTTTATCTGAAATTCAGATTTAACTGGGCGTGCTGAATTTTATTTGCTGAATCTGACAACATTACCTGTTTCTCATGCTGAGTGGGATATTTTTAATAGGCAAGCATGAATAAGCCCACAGGCATTTCCTATCCCAGTTATTCTACACCCTATCCCTGATTTTGTGGTCCTGGGCATATGTGGATTTAGAAAATATTCTTAGTGCAATGATGACAAAGTACCAGGAGGGCATTGTCTATTTTCCGTCCCACATGGTGCGGATTAGATGAACTCAGCCCCAGACTGCAAGTACCCAAACATCCCTTGAGTGGTGAACATTACATTGAGCGTGTTCCCCCACTGCACAAATTAATCCCTGAGAGTAATTCCTCTAGGTCTCCTTCTGTGGAGATGAGATGTAGTGTAGAGTCCAGCTGCATGCATGAACTACCATATAAATTACAGCAATAGCCACCCAGAGAGGATGGGTACCAGCTGGGAGCAAGTATATAGGCTAGCTATTGGGAATCTTGCAAAGAAAGCCCAACACCAATTTATTTCTCAAAGACCCTGCTAACTCCTTGCAGAGAAATTGCCAACACCTAGAAATGATGAAAAAGATTATGTATAGAACTCTTGAGAGAATGGTTGTCAAGGCTTTGATCCCTAGGCTTCTGACTCCAGCTTCCTAAAAGTACCCTCAATTTCCTTTGTAAACTCAACCTTCCCCCAATTTAAACAAGATTTGCTTAAATCAATGATTGCAAAACTTCCTGAACACCTCTGCAGCTTAAGGAATGACATGTGACCTAATTCCAGCCACTGAGATAAGAAGCATTTATTTCTGAAGAGAAAAGCTGCTTCTCCGCCCTGCAGAGGCAAGCATAAGAAACTGTCCTCCTTCCCAGGAATTCAGTGGTCTGGAGGCTGTGGATACAGGGTCCCATTTTGCTGCCATGAGGAGAGAGAGGCTGGAACCTCCAAGGGCCATTTTTGTGAGGTCTGAGAATAAAGCGGACGCCACAGAAGGTAGAGAAGTGTGACTCACAAAGTAGCTAGGCTTTGGGCAGGAAAATCTGAACTTCTGGATGAAGCTTCTGCCAAAGACCCTACATTTTTTTCTACATGAGTCAGTAAATATT